>OZ026627.1:83137390-83199890 GCA_964020975.1 Hermodice carunculata | reverse complement strand
GCCTCTCCAAGATGTCTGCCCATCCAAGTAGCAGTTCACGACATGTTTAACTATATCAACTGATTGGCCTGGCCAGCATTAAGAGTTTAAGCGCACTGCGTATCCATGTAGAGTTACAGATATGTTTAAAGATTGCTCTTCCCATACTTTTCCGACACAACTTTGTAAGGCCATGATACCATAAATACGCCAATCACTGCTGTCCCCACCCCTAACATGACAAAATTAGGGTTTTTCATCAAGACCAAAGTTTGTTCTTTTTCATTACTGCATTATAAAACCTGTTGGTTGGCGTAGTATCTGAACAGGAATTTTCTCTATTATTTCAAACCAATTCACAAATCGCGATTATTTAACATAAAAACCTTTAACTTTATTAACAACACTCATGTTGTGTCGAAGAACACATGGTTTTTAACAACCAAGCCCTCATTTTATTACGAAATTTTTGGTGTCGCCATACAAAAGCCGGGGTTTTGTGTACGAAGGCTTCAGATTTGTGAATTGCTCAGAAAAGAATCATTTGGATGTTTTGCACGCGACAAGCTTAATAGACATGACAATTTGAATCACCAAAAAAATTTTGATATATTCGTTTTACCTTCAACTATATATGGTTGCCAAGGTGAGAGCGATGCATAGAATAAGTTTAATAGCAGGGGTCTGTTTTTCTCGCAAGGAAACAAAAATCAACAGTGTCAGCATTGCAAAATTTTCAGATGTGATCAACATGGAGATACAGAAGTGGAATGTTTCATACGAAGAAATTATGTCATTTACGGCCGACGTAAAGGACGCAAACTGTACGGTCCTCACTAAGTATGGTCAATAAAGGTGGAGTGTCTCAGAATTTCTTAGACGACCTTTGCAATTACGCCGGTGCCAACGGCAGACAAAAATGATGATACCAACATTTGAGCCCACGGTTTACAAAGTCATTGATACGAAACGCTTTCAAATGGTATGTTGCACACAAACCAATAAATGCAGTAAATTGCCGGATTTGTATTACACAAGTATTTCCAAAATGCCAAAAGCCGCACTGAAACTGGATTTATGAACACTCACATATCCCGATCATACTCTAAGACTGGTACAACGATTTGAGCATGCTTTCAAATTACCGCAATACATGAAAAACAAAAAAAGTCGATATATTAAACAAGAGTATCATCATGTGTCTTCATCAAGAAGGTATATTTCGTGGTGTTGCAAAGACAAACGTACTTGAGTGGCTCAATAACAGACGAAGAAAATATTGGAACCCACAAAAGTGTCACCCACCCACCCACATACATGTATGTATGTATGTATGTATGTATGTATGTATGTATGTCTGTATGTATGTATATATATATAGAGAGAGAGAGAGAAAGAGAGAGAGAGAGAGAGAGAGAGAGAGACAGAGAGAGAGACAGAGAGAGAGAGAGAGAGAGAGAGAGAGAGAGAGAGCATTTTGTCTGTGACGGTAAAGTAAAGGGGTAAATTTGACGATACTTTTCAATATCCAGAAATGGCCAAATTGGCGTGTTAATTTGCAAATAATATAATTAGATACATTGACGCATGATGCAACCCAACAAAATGTAAAACTACTGTGCCGAAATATAATGTTTACCACTCAGTTCATTGTGAAGCACACGAACAAATTACGAGAATGATCAGAAGGCCATATCCTACCTGTGTATGAAATCCTGAGGCCACGAGGATGCAGCAGTGAGATAGCTGGTGTTCGTACCTTGTAGGCGTTGCACTGATAACTGATGAATCCTATAACCAGTAATGGCCACCACAGCGCCAACTGGGGAAGGTAAATGTTGCAATAATTTCTGAACAACTCTGTCGATACAGTCAAATGAATAAAATTTAGTGTAGTTTTCCTATCAAAGCTGATCAGCTTAAACAGCGTCTAACCCCTGGGGATACATGGTGTATCCCGGGGTGTATTAGCACAGGCCATTATGACGTAGGTTTAAACTACACTGTGAATGCAATTGATTGCGAAATGCATGGAAATTACATGAACCATTTGGCACTTGGATTTAATACAAAAGTGAAATAGAAGGCATTGGTTTACAACGAATCTTTCACCCATGGATCTGCAGCTGTCATTGCATTATTGGTACATGCAACAACTTTGTATTGGCCATGGCCACTGCAGCACTCCACGTTGATCTTGTGACAGGTGCATCTGTCTGTACAACAATCTGCCTAACAACGAATCACCTGGAGCATCTGTTCTGGAACAGGGAGCATATCCATCATTTCAGGCACAAATTCGCCACCTGACATTCCCCTGCCCCATTGATGTGGTGGACGCTTTATCCAAACCCATTTGTGTATTTGGAGATATGGCAGCTATTATATTTGCATGGGGATGAAGAGGGTGGTAGATATTCTGGCTTTATTTGAATGTTGCTGTTGTTGAACTTTTCAGAAATCTCCTGTATCGTAATGGCCCATAAGTCTCTCCCATTTTTCCATAATACAGGAGTATCAGAGCCCTTTCACCAGCAGCTGACACAGATTCTGTGATCACTTGGTGTTGGCTAAATGCCTGGGCTTGTTCTCTGGGACTTGGATCAGTCTGCACCTTTTTAGGGACACTGCCCTTCACAATGCCATAAAGGCAACAGGTAGTGTCACAGACGCTAATTTAATGGGCGAACAGTATGTTGTCACAAACATCGAAACCAAGTGTCCATTTGACAGCTTTTAATTTCTAAGCATGTCTGTTCACTGATTCTTTCTGTGGCTTAGGTGAAATAATATGCAATGCGTATCTTCTTTAGTATGCTACAAAAGTAGTTTGGGCAAACCACTGTCATCTCCCGCAAGAACTGTGCTTTCCTGCCTGGCACAACCAATTGGTCATCATCAGAAGATGTTCAGCATCAGCATCAACATGACGAACTACACATCTTGCTTGCTGGAGATACTGACTCAGCATGAAGCACCACACACCCTTTTTAATGGAGACAATGACTCAGCGTGAAACACTTAACACCCTGCTTTATCCCCTACTTTGTGGAATCTTACCCTGAAAACCCATTGGATATGGCCTATGCGATATTGTTGATAATATTCCATGGGTGGGACTACTTTTCACAATATTTGTAAAATCAGAGATATGGTTTTCCAAATATGGCAGGAATCAATTCCATATTTGGTATGAATATGGGTCAAAGGTCAACTAATTTTTCCATCAGCACTGAAGACTCAAAGGGAGTCCTGCCAGCCATCATTTAACAGCTGAGAGGGCACCGGGGATTAATGGCACCGAAACAAGTCTTGCGCTGGTTCCCCACTGATGACCCGATTTTATAAAGGCTAATAATGTCTAAAACTTTCTTCTAAATTTCAAATTTTATGAATATGATTTGTTCCTTATTTAAATTAATTTGCTATTATGATTTAGAACTATGCAGTTTTTCAGTGAATGGTACAGAATAGGACTTTGCTCTTAGAATATCGGACTTGATAGTGTTCAAACGGTACATTGGCTTACAGAATTAGGTTTGTTAAGTTTTTCTTTCTATTAAACAAAAATGTGCAGTCTGTGAAGAATTATGCAGCAGCAAGCAAAAATCAACAGGACAAAAATCCACCATGAGGCCTATGGTTGACTCGTTTTCTTTATTGTTTAAATTTTATATTCATACACGCAGCATGAAAGTGTGGCAAAGTCCAGTGCAATTAAGTGAAATTAAATGGTACAAGTGATATAAATTGTCTTTTTTTTTCTTTCTTAATGGACCGTATGGGATAAATACAAAATAACCCTCGTCATTAATGTGTCTTAACCAAATCTGCCTTGTTGTTTGGTCTTCCCATGTGCCTAGTGACCCACGTGCTTCGCACCTAGGTGATCAGGCGTGCAGGGAGGCAAACAACTCGGGGTATTTGGTTTGACAGATTAACAACTCAGGTAATTTTTGTCTATTAATGGAGATACTGATTCATTATGTAGATGAATCTTTGCACGTTTTTGTTGTTGGCAAGGAATGTGTCCTTTTTTAACTTAATATGCAGAATCTCAAGGAATGTAAAGTAGCAGCGATTTGGTTTCTGCACACTGACGGTGTGCCATGGGTTTGTTGGATGGGAAGTTGTAACCATGAAACACATCAGTACATACACCATATTTCTTTGCCATGTAGTTACTGTAAAGGGGACACAGATGGCGTTATATAAATGTGCTACTGAGCAGGGGAAGGAGATAAACAAGTTATCCGGGATGAATGTCACGATGCACAGAATCTTGTGGTAGGCAAGATGTTTGCATGTCTGCAACTGCGTCCACAAAGCCACAGCAAGAAGGGACATTTGTGGCTCATATAGCACGAGGTTTGTGTCAAACTGAGATGGTCAGTAGCTGCAAAGCTTACAATGGAATAGGCTCTCTGTGCTATATTCTGCCCTGGCTGCAGCGACAAGAAGTTGTAAGATCAACTGTGGATCTACATGCAGTTGCTCATCATCAATCATCACTGAGAATTTAGTTGTCATGATCACTGCCTGAGCCTTTTCTTTTGAAGGAATAAACATTTACTCTCTTAACTTCCACAGACTGTAGAATATCGATGCTCATTTTGTTGGCTCTGTCAGCAGTGAAAATAGGCTGTAAAATGATGACACTTGCATTTTTTAAAGATTTTGATCATTACTGAAAGGACTTCTTTCTAAGAAATGAAGGATTAAGTTTGGGTATCTTTACTATCATGGATCTGGGGAGTTTGAGTGGTGTTTTTTTGCTGAGACTGTGTATCAACATTTATTCAGTTGCAAGATCGGCCGAGAGTCCGGAACCACTGACGATCACTGTTCCTGACTATGTGAAAGCCCTGCTCTAACTATTCCTGTACAGATAGATTATTTTCTTTGTGTTTCTGATTGTGCTTGAAATATTACCTGGCTGATTTGGTGTAAAGGAATTGCCACCTGCAGCCAAAAAAGGAAACATGTCAGCCAAGGATTTCAGATGAGGACCCTGGTTCCTGCTTGTTCTGCTTGATTAAATTCCATTAGGATGTCAACAATTTCAGAACACTGCATCCATAGATCTGCAGTTCAAAGACCAACCATAGACTGTCCCCATTGTTTAAGACCAGTTCTTATTGCATCTGAAATGTTAGCTCTCGCAAAATCATCAACAGACACAGTACCATTCTATAGATCATTCAGCAAATCTTTGCCCTCATACATCCCATGTTTATGAAAGGAATCAACCCAAAATCTGGATCCCAAATGGTCGTTGAACTGAACTGCAAGACCAAATTGCAAGGGAGCTATTCATATTCTTGTCCATGTAGCTTGCACATTGGCCTGACCTACAGCTGCAAGCTTTATGTCGATCTGCTTTCCCAAAAAAGAGGGTCTGCAAAAGAAGTCTGAGGCTTGTGGGTAGCAAATCAACATTCGTTTCCTCTGACTTTAGATTGTGAAAGCAAGGGCAGTGCTCTTTGCACGTATCACATTACATAATGTCGTCACATGTACTTTTAGCAGCAGTTTTGATGATATTTAATTTCTCAGCATCAGGATAGTGCTGTTGGGAGGTATGAAATTGTTGAATTGCAACGGCTGCAGAAGTTTTAAATTATATGAAACTTTGCTTCCCCATTAATTTCAGCCATAACAATCTATATCCAAATTGTTGAAGCGTCTTGGTCTTCATGTAGTCTTCACTGTATGCATCCTTACCAGACCCCTAAAGAATGCTTTCCATGGTGGGCAACAAGATCAACTTTGTGACAGTTTGGTCATCACCTTACTGTAGATACTGTGCAACCTTGAAGACTGCCTCAATCCCTTGTATATCTTGATGACTAGCGACTTTATATTTTCTACAATCATGTCGTGAAAAATATATGGATGGTACATGGCGTCTAATACGAAAGTTGTCTCAACACGTTTCATTGTATACAACATCAGATGCTGGAAGATCAAGCGACTGTAACAATCTTGCCTGTACCTTCAATTACCGATCTACAGCAATTACTTTGGATGAAAATGAATAGGAAATCTCCATCCATCGTAGACCAGAAATCACCGGTCGACACCTTTTGCACTTGTGTTTTTGGAGTATGGGAATGATCATGACAGGGGTGCCACAGAACAGTCAGTTTTCCAGTTGAAACGATCAGCAGCTGAACGCAACAACATATTTGTTTCATCTGACATTAGGGGTTGTTTTTACTTTCAGTGTGGAATGCGGTTCATAACGGTGCAGGTAACAGTCTGTGGACAAGTTGTTATGGAACAGGTTGGAGGCCATCATCATTCTCGTCACTCATGTAACAGGCTCTATTTATGGAGGCACTACCTTAAGCTGTTGGGGTTACAATGGCCTTTTCGCCATCATGCAGGGTGCCATTATTGAGCATCATTTGTCAGACACAATATCACCTATACTCAATGAAATATTATGACATGGATGTTAATAAAGGGGCTAAAACTGGAACACACACACACACACACACACACACACACACACACACACACACACACACACACACACACATATATATATATATATATATATATATATATATATATATATATATATATATATATATATATATATATATATATGGGGGGCACCAAACAACAACGAAAATAAATAAGAAGACTTTCACCCCAAGTGAATACAAGTTGACCAAGTAGTGCTCTAGATGGAAAGAAATTGCCATCAGTTCGGGAGAGGGCACCAAACAAGAACAAAAATAAATAAACCTCCAAAACAAAATAAATGTAAGTTGACCAGCTGAGCAGGTACTACAGACTTAAGTCCAAAACAGCAGAGTAGCTGTTAATATATTATTTATCCAATAGGAGGTATGCATATAAACGGTGATCCTCTGCTGCCACCTGGACTGTACAGCAACTTGACAGGGAGGAGGGCACATTCTTGTGTTAAGCAGAAGTTAAACTCATCCATTTTGTGATAGACTTTAATACAATGCCTGCCATTAGTAACCTGAATATCCAAGTCCAAAAACACAACATCTGACACCACCTGAATTGTTACCCTCCAAAGGGATATCTTCAGGGTAAATTTCGATAGAAATTTCACTGAAATTTTGTCTATTTACACAAACAATGTCATCAATGTATCTTGCGTTGTTTGATACTTTTGTAGCCATTTGAAAATCTTTTTTTTTTATCAATTTATCCATATCCTTAAATTCAAGCCAGGTTAAATATAAATCTGCCAGTAACGGGGATCAGTTGCTACCCATTGGAATGCCTGTTATTTGTCGAAAAAACAATGGTCCGCATTGGGCAAAAGTTTTATCTAAAAGAAATTTTATAGCATCTATCCAAGTATCAACAGTTTAAGATTTAATGCTACTTTCTGAATATTTATTGCGTGACCAATATGCCTTCTTTGTATATGAATTAATATTTATGTATGGTTTACCATTATGTTTAAACATTTTGCTTATTAATTCTGGCAGAGAACGTTTGAATTCTTCTATGGGTAGATTTGTGTACAGTGTAGAAGAATAAAAACATTTGATATGTTTTGCTTTGAAATCATTGATTTTAGATACAAACTCAGAGGAGTTGCTAATACTAAAAAAATAATTTATTTCACATTTTCTAGAAATAAAGTTACTGTATTTACGGAAATGATTCCTGATTGCCGTCAAACACAATGTTCCTTCTTTTGATAATTGTATGCCTTTTTCAACACCAGCTATGAATCTAGATTTTAAAGGGTTTTTATGTAATTTGGGTATCCAGAACAAAAGTGGAATAGAAGAGTCCTCTTCACAAATTTTGATATTAAAATTCCTTTTCATCTCATGTTTATGTGTATCTATCAAATTATCAATGGGTTGTTTGTGTAATTTATATGCGTCATTTCCTCTTATGTCTGAAATATTGTTCATACCAAGTTCATTTTTCAAAGCATCTAGATAAATTTTTTTGCAGATGATCTGAAAATTGTTACCTACTTTGTCAATGTTAGTGATTACAAATATTATTCGTAGCTCTCTGAATGCTTTTGAAACTCTAGGCTGTTTTAGATTAATCATATTGAAATACTTAATGTGGGATTTGTTACAATAAATTCTATTTCTAGACTCTTTTCAAGTTTGACAACCATCCTTGGAATTTCTGAAATTCCATTGTTCTGTCTTTGCCCATTTCATACAGTAAGAATCAAATGCATCACATGTATCCTGAAAAATACTGTCAATGTTCAACTTGGGATATATGCGAAATTTTGAACCTTTTTCATCAATTCTTTTAAAACTGAATTTTGTATTATATCCAAATTACCTGTAAGTATATGTTTGTGGTATGCATCAACAAATTAATCATTAATTTTTTCATCCTAGAAGGAAAATATTCATTTTTAACGCAAAATAGAAATAGCCATCGGCAAGACCTGACGTTTCTCTACCATAAAATGTGCATGCCTGCATGTAAATAAACAACACTGGGAATTTGAGAAGGCCTTCAATCAGGCACTTCAAAAGTTCGAGTCTACTGGAAACTGGTAGGCTATGACGCGATGTTCGAATATACTAGAAACTGTCTGATGATAACCATCAATTATGTATACACAAACCCAGGGGTTGAAACTCTACCGTATGTCTACTCGAATACACACTTTGCCTCTCCCAAACCACACCTTACTTTGTCTTGAACAGTTTTATGGCCCAGAGACAAAATTGGCCCATTTAGCATCCTTGCCTGATGTGCCTTTGTGCTTTCTCTTGGTTCGACCAATTAGCACAACGTGCAGCATCGCACGCTATACAAGTGAACCCGTCAAAGGATGGCACACACTGAGCCAAGAAAAAAACATTAACGACAAGTCACGGCTGCTATGGACCACAGGCATACTCAGGGGAGTCAACCAGTCCTTTTTTGAAAAGATCATAATGCAAGCCACTGCATTGGATCCTTAATCGGGCGTGAAATATGGCTAATTACGATCACCTATATGGTATAATCTGCTTGGTTTGTCAATATTACTAATACGGTTGAGTTTGTTTTTAAATTCATCAACACATTCAGCATTACTTGTGGTCCGAGGCAGTTTGTTCCACTGTCTAATTACGGAAGAAGAGTATGAATTATTGAATAGATTTGTGCGTACGTGAATTTTTGAAAGACTATGGCCTGATCGGACGTCATATTTATAACCTTCAAACACAGGATTTGGAACTAAATTCCGTAGGTATTACTGTACGTTACCGTGCATCATATTATAAAACAAGATCAGTTTACTTTTCTTTCTGATAATCTCTCGGGGCCTGCTTTTTCATCAATTAAAGAGTGGCTTGTGCATCTTGTCACTCTCAATAGGAGTACTAGTCACAGAGGCGGGTCTTCTACCACAATATAAACGCTAGTGTCATCAGCAAACAATCTTATTGATAGGTTTACAACGTTAGTTAATGTAAATCAAAAATAACAAGGGGCCCAATCAGATCCCTAAGGAACACCTGCCAAAACGTTTCTACAGGAAGACATGGCACCCTGTAAGACAACACGTTGCAATCGGCCTTGCAAGTAGTCCTGAAGCCACAATAAAGAGAGCCACGGATCCCAGCCTTTTTAAGTTTATGTAGGAGACCTGGGTGGTAAACACTGCCAAATGCTTTTGTAATACCATAAAAAAACACCCTAATGTCTTTTTGTAAATCAATAGCTTTGCAGAAAAGTGTAGTATGGACAGATAAGCTGGTTGACAGTACTGTTGCCCGGCAAAAAAAATCCAGATTAACAATCAGATATAACAGTATTATCTCTAAACTGGTTAAAAACATGTTTGCATGTTACTCGCTCAAACACTTTAATAACAGAATTTAACAGGGAAATGGGCCTGTAGTGACTACAGAGACTAGGATTTCCACTCTTGAGGACTGGTACCACATGTGCTCTCTTGCAAGTAATTGGGAATTTGTGATTTGGTAAGGATATATAAAACACTATTGTGAGGGATTTAGAGGTTAGAGGTGCAGCTTCTTTCATTAATCAGACACTGATACCATCCGTGCCACTTTCTCTCGACGTATCTAGACTTTCTAAATGTCTTTAACCACGCTTTCATTAATTATTATGGTTTCCACACGATCAAAATCGCTCTGCATATCAGTCGGCCGAGAAAAAAATTAGAGTCGTCCACAGTACATTGACTTTGGGAGAAAATCGTTCAGAATTTGAGTCTTGGCTTCATTGTCGTGAAAGCTTTGACCATCTTGGTGTGGAGCCGGGATATCCTGCACTTAGTGTTTGTTAAAAAAAACCGTGTGCAACCAGCTCTTTTTCCCTCGCCGTTCGTTGTTAATGGAATCTTCAAGCTTTTCGTAAAAATTTTCTTCCGTCAGCCTCAGATCGTTAATATATATATTTCGTATCTGCCGAATCTATGGTCTAAGAGAAGGAGATTTCTTGGCCCTTTTGCGAATACGTTTGATTTTCCGTTTCGAGCAACGGAGCTCATTGGTATACCAGAGAGGGTTACCAGACCTGATTGTAGCGTCAGTCCATTTAGTTCAAATTTTATCAATATCATTAGTATCGAAGCAGGCCTCCCAATCAACATAAGACATTTTACCTCTAAAACTATCATACTCAACAATACTACAATCCCATATAAGCCGTTTATCTGTTGGAGATTTTTTCCAAAAAGTAGCCTTGCACTAATCACGCAATGGTCGCAGTTAGCTGGCGGAGCAGATACAGTTGCACTTCGAACAAATGTTGGGATAATATTTATTGTTTGATCAAAACATAATGAAGTAGTATCTATTATTTTAGTTGGCTTTCTAAATATGCACGACGAGACAGTTTACAGAGCAGACGTCATTCAATTTTCATCCGTGATTAGTCCTCAGATCAGGATCTAAGTCCCCCATTAAAAAGATTTGATCAACGCCAGAATTGTTTGCTTTATCAATACTACTTTGCATATCATCCCCAAATAACACTGGCGAATTTAGAGGTCGATATACAACCACTATCAAAGATTTGGTATTATCCAAACGCACTTCTAGCCAAAGTATTTCCAGGCTAGCAACTTCTACATCATCTCGCCTCTTAACTACCAATGGCTGCGATGCATATATAGCTACCACTCCATCGACACCAGTAGACCTTGTCTTGTCTAAAAATTGAGTGAAATCCTGGAAGATTTAAATCATGATCGGGAATTGAATCAGATAAGAACGTTTCTGATAGCTATAATGTTAAAATCATCGACCGCTTAATTTATCAGCTGTTAAGCTATGGACTTTTGCTTGACATATTTTGAAGTCTACACAGGGGTCGACTGCGGGGGGGGGGGGGGGGACATACTCAACATCAGGGCGGGTGTGTGCCTCGGACATTTTTATACAATACCCTATCTTAATCCTGTAATGTGTTGAAAGGAGTGCTGCATTGGTGCATGCTAATTGTTACCCCAATCCTAATTCAGGTGTATACATTTTGGGGGCCTTCTGATCCTGGGAGTAATGAAAACAGGGCCTTTCCCGCTGCATATACCCAGTACAATCCTACATGGAATACCCTGCCCCCATCTACTGGGCCGGATTTTCGATGCACATCGCCACATAACAATAACAGCATTGCTACAGTGCAAAATATATGGTCACATAAATAATCAATTTGTTGGTGGAACAGGTAACAGCGTAATAACATCTTACCAATAATTTTGGTGGAGTAACAAGTATTTCCACAAGATAACATTGAAAGTAACAAAAGTAAATGACAAATGATACAAGTCAGCAATTTGACGCGTAATGGTTAAATAATATCTACACAACGTCCAAGAAACACAGGAATATCCAGACTAGTAATAAGTATACAACTGACACAGCTACTCAGGCACTCGCAGGTGGTATGAAAGACAAACAGTGCAACATTTGTCGGTTTGGCATACCTATGAAGCAGTGCAAATTTGATTAAGCAGATATTAATACATAGTCAGGCTCTTTCACAATTTAAGTTCTTGTAAAAGTGTAACATTTCTGAAGCTTGAGCGTTGCTGCGTGTGCAAGACACGGAATAAAACTGATCAAGTAAAGAGATCGAAAATACCAACAAACTGACGTCACATTATTATCAAGTAACTGCACCAATTTTATAACAACGCAATGATGTCTGCATGCATAATTAACATTCATGTAGGTAGGTCATAATATATTCATATCCAAGATAGTATGAACTTGAAGTTTGTAATACATTATTCATGCTAAAAGCTATCATATGTAATCCACAGTGTCACCCCGTGAATTAATGCATAATGTACTTACATACCATTTTGCGTCTCAAGTAGTTCAAGGAGTTTTCACTCAACATCAAGCACCAACAAGATGTGATACGAAACTAGATATAATGAGAAGCCAGATATTGTAGATGCCAGCCTAAGCGCCATAGGGGAAAAAGTAAATTTTTTTGACCGCAAAAACGGACGGTTCTTTCAAAGCTTGATTTTGACTGATTTCTGTTGAATATAAAAAAATGATAATATCTTAAAAAGAACACATGTGGACACGTACCTTCACCAAACAACCCGACATCGTGTCGCACCAAAAACACTCATCAGGTCACAATTTTTGTGACATTGCGGCACAGAAAAAAAAACCAAAACATATAAACACGTGTTTGCTTGATGAGCGCTGGCCTAATTCAGTTGAAATGCCTCCTCCCTGGTAGAAAAGCATGGACTGCGAAAACAGGATTTGATGTGAGGAGTGTGACCCCGTTTCCGATAAAGTTGATATCATTGTTAATTTAAATCAGTTTCAATGACAGATTTATACGACAGTATTAGGTCGATGCAGTTTATAATGAAGAATAATGAGAAGTTATATCTGTCTTCCTATAAATGCGGAAGGGTTGCAATCCAAATTAATTCTCACTGTGAAATAAGTATAAATCGAGCTTATATAGGAATAAAAACTCCCTTCTAATCCAGCGTCTCTCCAATTGATGTCTGGCGTAAATTTCTCTCTCCCTTTCTCTCTCCCTTTCTCTATCTATCTATCTATCTATCTATCTATCTATCTATCTATCTATCTATCTATCTATCTATCTATCTATCTATCTATCTATCTATCTATCTATCTATCCATCCATCCATCCATCCATCCATCCATCCATCCATCCATCCATCCATCCATCCATCGACCGATCGGTCGGTCGGTCGGTCGGTCTGTCTGTCTGGCTATCTATCTATCTATCTATCTATCTATCTATCTATCTATCTATCTATCTATCTATCTATCTATCTATCTATCTATCTATCTATCTATCTATCTATCTATCTATCTATCTATCTATCTATCTATCTATCTATCTATCCATCCATCCATCCACCCACCCATCCATCCATCCATCCATCCATCCATCCATTCATCTCCCTCTCTCTCCCTCAATCTGTCTGTCTATTTATCTTCTGTGCGAGGTCATGGCAAAATTGAGACGTGGGAAAAAACATCGAGAACCATCAAACATGAATGTCCAACTACATGTATGTATGTATGTATGTATGTATGTATGTATGTATGTATGTATGTATGTATGTATGTACGTATTATCACCATCATCATCATCATTATTATTGTCATTATTTGGTCTGGCAAACTTAAGAATTCGAAGATTGTGAAGAAGGGGGCAACATCTATACGATATCGGAAGCTGACTGGTCCATCAGGATTTAGAAAAATGACATGAACAAACAAATTTCACAAGTTATTGTTTAGAGTTTGCTCGACACAAGCACAATAAAACAACCGCCTGTTAACTGATGTTTAACCCCAAAAATTACAGAAACAGCAGCTAAAATAATTTTCTTATTGTGGCATTCTTTATAAGGGAAATGTTGTTGCTGTTTAACTGTGGCTCAACCGTCAGCAAAAGTTTCATTTAAACATGACAGCGAAGCTGTCCAACTGATGGCGTAGTATATATGTGTGTTTCAATCATTGCCTTTCACATTAACAGAAACAGATTCTTGTTTACAGTAAAAACACAAAACCTAGGGAGTTATTTCTTCTTCAGGTCCGTCCCACTGTGTTTCAAAATATGACCTTCAATCGTGTATTTACGTTCTGCAGACTTTACCGACTTAGCCACCGCCTTTTTTCGGCTTACTCTGTAGATCGTGGGGCCACAACTTCCGAGGCAAAGCTGTTCAACTGATGGCGTATTATCCTTAATAACAAAAAGCAGGAGACATTTCAACGACGTCAGATTTGCAGACAAATTCTAATGGGGAAAAGTGGATACATTGGATACATTGGTGTCAGACTCTTCACGGGAAAGACACACACTTATATGTTCTATACCCTTGTATCCACAGAAAGAAAAATATTTCTCACAACTAAATTTATTTCCCCTTACATTAAAGGTAAACATCGACCTGCCTTGAAAAAGTACCAAGCCGAAACGTGTCACTTGAGATTGACTTAATGAAAACTCAAAGATATTCCGAATTGAATGTTATAAGGCTATTCAAATTTGCACTTCTTTATATGAGGAAGTGTTTGGGATGATTTCAAAAGTTTTAATTTTCATAATTTGTTTGCCTTTAAAAGGGACACATCATTAGTCCGTTTTTCTTTTCTATAAATGGTTCATCTCGAAGTTTCTCGTATGAGGAAGTGATCCATTTGTGATAAATGGAAAACCCAGAAACTCACACATTAAGTGTTTGAAATCCATCTAGATTACACAAATATTTGACTGATTCAATCACAACAGTGTGAAGTAACAATTTCATTTTGTTGTCATATTTTAATCCTGGATAAGCCGTTTAATCACATACTGTTCTTCCACGGGCCCGGTTGCACAATAATACAACACCATTTGTTACGATGCCCACTTTTTGAATACTAGCAGAACCCAACAAAAATGACAACAATGATATAACTTTAACAATAACAATATATTAACAATCAAAATCAGTACAAAGTAGGTACTCTTATCTCTGCTGGTAATAATACTGGCTAAACCGCCTTCGGTAAATCCTAATCCCTGGTGAGATTATCCACAGGTACTGTCCCACTGTTCCAAGTCCTAGGACAGCTGCCAAATGATCTGGTACAAATCAATAAAATGGCAAATAGTCTGAGATTCAATAACATATAACTAAGGTTGGGTAACATTAAGATCAAATAAATTATAAGGTCATTAGTACCACGATCATTGAAATAAAAAGATGTCTACAGATTTTTAAACTACCAATAATTTACGTTGCTTTAAAAATCCTGGAATGCTGCTGAAAATATTAGCATCATCATAGAAGAAAGACCTCTTGCCTTTTTCTACGTAGAAATGGCATATGAATATTACAATTAGACATATACGTTATATCATAATCATTTATATCACTTAATGTGTTGATTTGGCCACACAAATCATTCTGCACAGTACCACATTTGAATATTGGAATTGCAGCATGAAAAAAAAAGAAAAAGAATATTGGAATTGCAGCATGAAAAAAAAATCCTCTCTTTTCTTGTTTACCACTTACATTTTCTTACTAAATTTTCACTTCAAATATATTTGTGTTCATAATTTACAGTAGTAATTGAAGTGTCAGTATGCAGTCTCATTTAATTTGCCGACCCCTTTTGAGCACAAGTGCACCGAGCTGTGTCAGAGCGGGACGGAATATCGATCCCTGGAGGATACTTTTTGTCACGTTATACTGCCCGGATATCTTGTCGTTACACATAATTCATTGTTATATGTAAGTCAAACACGATGTGACCCAATTACGGTCATTTTCAGAAATACTATACATCTTAAAAAGGTTTCAATATTTCGGGATCTTTTACATTACAACTTTATATATATATATATATATCGCTTTGATTAAAGAACCATTGAAAGTGACGGGCTAGTCACCAATGACCTTATGAAGACATATCTATGGCAAATGACACACTCTCTCCCCCTTTCTCACTCTCTCTCTCTCTCTCTCTCTCTCTCTCTCTCTCTCTCTCTCTCTCTCTCTCTCTTTCGTCCGCGTCATTTATTTCACAGTAAACAGAGTCACTATCTCTTGGTTCTGGTGGTTGTCGCATAGATGCATCCAGCTGGTCTGCAGTTGACACTCAGTTGCTATGACAAATAATCGAAAAAAACAAAACAAAAACAAAATAATAATAAACAGTTAAAAACGATGGTAGATAAATAGACAGATACGTAGATGGATGGATAGATTGATGGATGGATAGATAGATAGATAGATAGATAGATAGATAGATGGATGGACGGAGGAATGGACGGACAGACAGACAGACATATATATATATATATATATATATCATTTACATATATATTATCAGGAATATTATGAACAATTTGGTTTGAATTTTCCACATCTATATTTCCCTCAAGTTGAAGAATCTAACCGACAGTTTTGGAGAATTCAAAATAGCAAAAACCAAAATTCATAAACAAGAGGGCTCTCATGAGCCCATGCTTATCTGAACTATGATAAACAAAGCAAACTCAAGCAGACCCACCTTGACTGCAAATGAGATTGGCACTGCCCCCTTTGCCTGACACGGTTGTCAATAGGAAAGCATGCATTAATTTAAAGGTACCAAAATTGAAAAAGTCTTTAAAAATCAGCAATGCAGAGTATCACCACCTACTAATCACATTTGTTTAACCCTTCTATAAGGCTATATGAAAATACCCCGCTTTATCATCAGGACCCGCATGCATTTTTGTGCCACACCAATTTTTTATGTTATAATGGTAAATATTTCCAAGAAAAATCGCTGACAATGCTCCAATTAATGCCTTGATCGATCAATGCTGCTAGTGTTGATCAAGAGAACATATTACAGCATTCTTCTGATATTCGGAATGAATAAAATGACTTCTACCATGGGCAATGGGGGCTCTCGGAAATCTTTAATACGGTAAATCATTTTGAACGAAAGGAAGGGGGAAAAAAACTGGCCTCCCTCGTCTTTTTATTTTGAAAAGCCACTGTAAAACACACAGAAACGCGTAAAAATACCCGCCCCACCTCTTAAAATTAAGGTCTGGGGGTCCACAGATGCGTTCCTTTGTAGTTTCAAAGCAATCGGCTTGACAGTCTCAGAGAAGATTTGGTCTAAAAAATGAACAAAAACATCATAGAAGATCCGAAACCCACTGGAGCATGACCATTTCAATAAGCTTGGCACACAGCCACCTAAAGTACATGCACACAAAGTTTGACGTGAATCTGGTTGACGATTTTGGATGTCAAAATTGTGCATTTCAATCCCCATTGACTCGCATAGTTGAACCGTTGGCCAGGCTAATTGTGTTGATACATGGGAGGGGATTTATCTTCATGGTGTGTACCAAACTACTGCACGCTCAGTGAAGACAAAGACATCTTTTTTGCACATAATCTGGATTAATGTATTCCAAATATTTCCACCAGAATCAATATATAAAGATTAATGTATCTCATTCAAGCTGTCATTATTTCCCTATAGTTTGCTACCCAGGAGTTGGAAGAATATTTCTTAAATTTGGAAGAAAATTTGGAATTTAGAAAGGATGGTCCAGAAATTACGCTTACTTGCTTGCCATACAGGGACCAAACAGGCAAGGAACGCTAACTTTTCCACCACTATTTTACCACGTGCCGAAGACACTACAGGATGAACTGGGGTTAATTAAAAGGACAACCGGGTTATTTTCTAGCTGCTATGTTGTATGGCAAAAAACCCCTACAGCTTCATCTTGCCTACAGAGATTAAAATGCTACAAAGTTCGGTTCAACACACAAGCATGGTAGTCATGATAAAAGTCAGGTAAAACAACTCATAAAGTTAGTTTCACAGGCAAAGTCACCCCGGTACTCCCCCATTCCTTAAAACTGCTTAACATGGGGAGTATTTCTGCATATATTATATTCACATTCTGTGGAGATGCCTGGGACAACGAGGAAGCAGATAGGGGTCACTTCATGTGTTACTCTATAAATGGGATGTATTTAATTTGGTTAGCACCCTTCGTGTTAACTAGAAGCGAGTTTTTCATGCGAAAAACATTATGCCTCACATGAGTAGGTCGCTCTTACCAGAGGCCACCCCTCTAAGAGGGCTACCATTATTCTGCAGAAAGCTTGACCTTGACTTTTGACCTCAAGGTCACCCCTAAGCAAATTTAAGGGATGTCTCACATGGTTAAATGATGACAAAATTTGATTGACTTGACTAAACACTATATGCAACTCCTCCTACAGGGGATCCATAAACTCTTAACAGTACATGTGACTATAGACATTGGGACATAAAATGAAAGTTGTAAATTCACAAGAAGACATTCAGATCAAATATTTATGAGAAACACAAATGTATATTTGGCTGGAAGTACCCACATGCTCTCTGCAGCATCATACAGTGATCACCAGCTACACATCATGCTGCTTCATACATGAAATATGCACAGGATCTGTAAAGAAAGTTACCTCTGTTACAACCTACTGGTGGTGACAATAATAATCAACAGGAATGAATGCATTCCCCAAAATTTAGTCTTATTGAACAATTCATTAATTTCAGGAATCCAAGTTTCACCACCAAGTGAACAACTTTGTTTACCCCTTCCACATGCTACATATCCACCAAGTTTCAGCGCAATCTCAGTAACGATTTTCGAGAAGTCATAAATATAGCTTTAACGCGCAAAAATTCATAAAAAATAGAAAAAGATCACAGTGCTATCTCTTGAACAATTTAACTCTGGGGATCCCCCGGAGTCTCCCTGTGCAATTATGAAGCAATTGGCTTAGCAGTTTTGGAGAAGATTTCTTAAAATTTGGTCAAAAAATAAACCAAAAAATTCATTAAAAATCACTGGCGCAGGACCACGTGAACATCTTGGTAGCGATCCAGTGCGACAACGAAGCACAAGTCAGCAGTGAAGAATTCCACCATTTTGCCAAAAACTATCAATTCCAACATACAACCCCAAAAAGAAACAAGTTTGCAGAAAAATCAATTCTGATTGTGATACATATACTTACCACGGCCAAGAAAGACAAAAATGATCCCTTAATGGCTCTGATAAAAAAATCCAACACACCTTTGGACAGCTTACTTGGTTGACCAGCACAGATATTTCTGGGGAGGAGAAATAAAGCACTTGTACCTATAGATGAATCCCTGTTCAAACCCAAGCCATGTAACAAAACAGCTATAAAAACATAGATGCAAAGAGAAAAAATACCATGACAAACATTCAAAGGCCTTAAATCCACTACAAAAAGGAGAGTATGTGAGAATACAAACAAAAAGTGGTTGGCAACCAGGCAAAGTTGTATCCAAAACACAGGTACAAATGTCTTACTTTGTGAGTACTGGTGAAAAAATGTACAAGAGGAATAGACAGCAGCTAATGAGTACTAAGAAACATTCAACTAACCTGCGAGATCACATGAGGAGGAGGAGGATATCAGCTATACAAATGCTAACAATGAGGTGAGAATACCAGCCAAAGTTAATTGGTTAATCAGGCAAGGAAACAGCAGCGAATTTCCCACATTGACCACCAGGTAGCATTCATCAGCAGCCTCAGTAACTTCTTGGTTCTCAGGCCATGGCAGGACAGCATATCCCCCAAGCAGATACATGGACTATCCGTGAAACCAGGTCTGGTGAGGATTAAAGTGGGACATAAACACTTAAATCTTTAGTTTACATATGTAGCAGTAAAATTGGTATTATAAACATTCATATAAAAAGGCTTTAGGCAACATACATGGAGCAGAATAATCTCCAGTTGTCTTTAGAAAAAGCTCAGGGCAATCCACCCTGTTGTGTTTATTTGGTTTAATGATTATATAACATTTAAGGAATGTTTATATTATATATTAATGGCAATATAGAAAGATATTACTCGCATATATAAATCTTAAGTTTATTTGAAAAAGCTACAATTTACAGACATTGGGAAAAGTTGCAGCCAAATGTCATGAATAACACGAGGACCACGGACACCTGAGCTAAGGTTGTTAAGACCAACTGGTTTTAAAGTGTTAAACCTGTAAATCTTGTATTGTTCCCGTTGCCTTGGAGGATGGTAGAGAGGGGTCTTTATCAATGCGTTCTAGGGATTGTAGTTAAAGAATATCGGATTTTGAATGGTCAGCGTGCAGATAGGTGTGGGTTTATTAAGTCTGAAGCTACAATCATGATCTAAGTATCTTGCTTGAATGATGTGTTTTGTTTTGCCTATGTATTGAACTCGACATTTAAGACCATACCCCCTACTGGTACCCATTCAGACTATCAACACACACCACCAGTAACCCCTTTTCTGGACCACTAGCACCCCATTCTGGCACTCACCCTGATTACCCCATATTGTACCACTGACACCCACTACTGGCAGCTCCTTTCCGATACTGCCAGCCCCCTACCCCTGGTACCAACCATACAGACCATCGGCATTCCATCCAAGGTACTCAACAACGAGCACCCCACATGGACCAGTGATACCCTACCTACACTGCTTGAACCCACTCCCAGTATCCCTTTTCCAGACCACCAGCACCCTAGTTCCTGCACCCCCACCAGTACCCCATTTTGGGCTAATGGCACCAACCAACATCACTTCAAGCCCCCCCCCCCCCCGTACCCATTCCAGACCATTGACACCCACCTCCAGTACCGTTTTTCTGGACCAAAAGCACCCAATTCTGGAACCCTACCACCAGTACCTCCATTCTTGACCATTGGCACCCACCGCTGCCACCTCCCTTCTGATACCACAGCATACACCTGTACCAACCACACAGACCATCAGCATTTCATCCATGGTACTCGCCAATGAGCAACACACATGGAACAATGACACCCCACCCTGACAATTTGTACCCATCTGTGGGCCCCCCTTTTCTAGATCATAAACACCTTAGTTCTGGCACTCCTAACCAGAACCCCATGTTAGACCAACAGCACCCCCTTTTGGACCACTGGCATCCACCACCCCACCTGCCACCCCACTGATACACTATCCGGACCAGAGACATTCACCACTGGTAGCCCTTTTTGGACCACCAGCACCCTAAATAAGATAACCCCTGCCAGAACCCCATCTGGCCCACCACCCACTGCTGGCACCTCCCTTGTGATACCACCACACACCACCCCTCTGGTACCAGCCACACAGAGCATCGGCACTCCATCCATAGAACCCACCAACAAGCAACCCATATGGAACACCCATACCCACCCAGACAATTTGCACCCACCCTAGGTCCCCCCCCCTCTTTTCTGGAACATTGGCACCCTTGTTCCTGCACCCCTCACCAGAACCCCATCTTGGACTAACGGCACCCCCTTTTGGACCAGCGGCATCCCAGTCCCATATTCCCGCAGGTACCCTATCCGTACCACAGATACCCACCACTGGTACCCTTTTTCCAGACCACCAGCACCCTAAATCAGACACGCCCCAAGTGCCCCACTTTGTACTACCTGTACCAGTACCTACCTTCAGATACCGCTTGCCCCCAACCGCCAATGATAACTGCATGGACCACTGGTATTCTATCCAAGGTATCCACTAGGAGCTCCTCACATAGGCACCGGTATCCCACCTGAAGTACATACACCCACCACAGGTATCCCTTTTCCGGACAAAGACACCTATTTCTGGCAACCCCACCAGTACCCCATTTTGGACCACTAGCACCCACTATTTGCACCTCCCTTTGTGCCACTGGCACTCCAACCACCCAGTTGTACTCCTTTCAGACCACTGACACCCACCACTGGTACCCTCTCTCCTGGACTATTGGCACCTTTTCTGACACCCTGATCAGTACCCCTTTTTGGACAACTGGCACTCACTACCTGCTCTTCCCTTCCAGATCACCAGCACCTCCATCCCATGCCCTCCCGGTACCCCATCTGGACCAATGGCACCTCATTCCACATCTCCCACCAGCAACCCACCCAGACCACCAGTACTTCTTTTCTGGACCACTGGCACCCCAACTCTGGCACTTCTCACCAGTACCCATTTTGCACTACTGGCGTACCATTCTAACTACCGGCATCCCACCTCTGGACCACCTACACCTTGTTGGCACACAAAGTCCAAAAGGTACTAGCCACGTGGACCACTGACTCTCCATTAGCAGTTCTCACACTAAAGCACCCCAATATATATCACTAGTAACCATTCCAGACCACCAACACCCACCACTGGCTACCAGCATCCACATTCGAGCAGCGACACCCCACCCAATTGCCACTTCCAGCCATCCAACCCACAGCACCACCTTTCAGTCAACACCTCCCTGAGCCCCACATGAAACCATCCCCAAGTCCACATCGGATGACCCCCAAATGAACAACCAATCAAAACATCAATATCAGCCCAAATTGTTGTAACATGTGACTTATTTGTACCAATGAATCACTCTCACACATCGAAATTTATTTGTTCTTACATATGACCTACACAACCCAATAAGAACCCGCTTATCAATAACCGATCACAGTCAATCCAAGACCCAATAAGGGTATACAAGTATGGAACGATATTTGGGCCAAAATTCCATTACACCTTGTGGTCGACTCTAGTCGATGAGTTCAGACAGGACAAGGGGAACAGTTTCTTGCTTGCATCTCAATGAAGAGCCAGTAAGCCATGAGCACACTGACATTCACTGCTGCGAGTCAATGTTTAGAATCAGAGTTGGTGTAGCAGAGCCCTTTCGTAACGTCACAGACATTTTCTTCACAAAGTGCTTTAACAATTCAACTCCTTCACTTTTTGTAAAAAGTTAAAGTTCTTGGCAAGGGGGCATTCTAAGTGGACCGATCACACTATCATCTTCATAATCCATGGATTGCGATTCAAGACCTACCAATTAATGAATCTGAACACTGGTAACAGTACTAGTGGGCATATACACAAACTTGACAAGAGGACAGTCCATGGTGAAATAAATCGTGTTGAAAAGTCATATTATGGTCATGTTTTCCTTTTATTTTCGCTCACAGTAAAATGTTCCAGTGCTCCTTGTAGATATCCCCTTGTTCTCTGTTCGTAAAAAAAGCGTTAAAGTTCTGAAGTACACCCTGAGAAGTTTACATGTACCATATAAAATCAGGCGATACTGAATTGTAATTGCAGATTGCATATGTATGCGCAAGTACTGTCCCACAAGTCCTATGACAAGTGCCAAATGATCTGGTGCAAATCCCACACAGGCACAGTTTGGGTCTAATGCGGTATTGAAAGGTGTGGTGCTGATCGAATTCCATGGAGGTATGGTTCAGTTCCAATATGGTACAATATACCAGTCCACTCAAAAACAATGTCCACACTCCACAGGTACAAAGTGTAAATGGGTTGCACCAAATATGCAAGTCTACCCCAGACACTGTCCACACTCTGCCCTATATGATGGAGGAACCACAAATTGATGAATGAGTATCCATTCTTCATCAGTGGAAGCATCTGGAGCTCTCGATTTCCTCATCTACACTCCTGACTAAATATAATAGCAGACCCGGTCTTTTTGTGCCTCTTCTTCAGTTAAAGCTGTACTTGCCGATATTCTTAACTGAGGGTCAGCTTTTTGCTCCCTAATCAGCCTATCTCGATTCAAATGAGGCATTTGCTCAGATTATCATTTTGGTCTATCTGGTCAGCGAGGTTAGCATCATGGCTCACCTCTGGTCTCAAGTTACCTTCATGGCTTACTTGGTCCTCCAGGTTACCAGCAAAGAATGTCTCTACCAGCCCTAAACATTCATCATCTTTGTCACTGGCTTCTTGTTTAGAAGCTTCAAGAGCCATTGAACTTGTCACAACACAGGCAGGAAGAATGCCCAGAAATTCCTGCTCAAGATGCTCTGTATCCTCTCTCTTGACTGGCTTGTCCGTTAAATATAGTACCGGTTTACCTTTCACATTATCCCCCCCTACATCAATCCCAAAAAGGAAGGTCACACCTTCTTTTGTTCGACTAGATACAATACCTACAATTGGTGGTCCAATTTTGAAATCAGACTTCAGGTAAACTTCGTGAAGTGTGATTGTTATTTAATTTCCCTCAACACCCTGAAGTAAAACACTGGCTTTTTCATAAGTTTCATCCAACAAAGGAAGTACATTTCCCAACAGAAAAGACTGGGCAGCATCAGTGTCCCTTAGGATCACAACTGCCTTCTGGTCAACAACATTTTCTTTCTGGGACACCATCCTTTCCGATTTGAAACTTTCATGGCCATCCAATATGGACTCAGCTACCCCAACAGGTGGGTTTTCAAATTTAGCATGGAGATTATCAAAATGTCCATGAGACATATTTAGAGGTGGGAGCCCATTTATGCTGCCTAAACCACTCAGTATTATTTGTCCTTCTCTGGAGTACAAAACACTCAGATTTGACATGACCCCTTTTATGGCAGTAACTGCATGTGGGTCCACTGAAGAACTTCTGCCCTGTGTTGCGATTAGCAGGTTTATTAGATTGAAGAGAATTATTGGGTTTTTCTTCTGATTTTTGACGGGGGGGGGGGGGGGGAGGTTGCCCATTCTCTCTGGTTTCTTTCCAGATTTAGATATGAACCGACTCTGTTTGGGTTTTGCAAAGGAGGTTTCATGTGTAAATTCATAGTCATCAGCTACAACTGCAGCTTCATGAAAGTTATCTGCCTTACATTCATCCAGGTAGCTCTTAATTTCTTTCGCAATGCAACCTTTAAATTCTTCTACCAAAATAAGTTCTCTTAATTTGTCAAAATTATTTTCTATTTTCCTGGAGGCACACCATCTGTCAAACAGATTCTCATTCTTTCTGGCAAATTCCACATAGGTTTCACCTGGTTCCTTTTGGCTGGTCCTGAACTTTTGACTGTAAGCCTCAGGTACAAACTCATAGGCTTTCAGAACAGCATCTTCCAACACATCATACTCAGGACTTTGTTATATGGAGAGGGATGAATAAAGATTTTGTGCTTTTCCAATAAACACACTTTGCAATAGAAAAGGCCATACCCTTCTGGGACATTCTAAAGTCTCAGCTATTTTCTCAAAAGACAGAAAGAATTTTGATACTTCTTTTTCTTCAAATTTTGGTACCAAACGTGCATTGTTGCCTACATCAAAAGATTCTGACAGTGCTGAATTATCTGGTCTAGAATAATTAAGTTCGAGCTCTCTTAGTTTCAACTCGTGTTCTCTAGCCTCTCTTGCTTCCTCTGCCTTTCTTTCATCAGCTTCTCTTGCAGCCTGTGCTAATTTTAGGTCATGCTCTCTTGCTCTTTCATCACTCTGAAATTTAAATGAAGCTAATTCCAACTGAATTGCCAAACTTCTATCCTCTGATCCCTCATCCTCAAGGAAACCTTCTTTAACCAAATGTGAAATTATTATTTGTTTCAAAGGTATTTTCTTGATACCTGATGGTACATCTAAATTGAAGAATTTTGCTCCATTTTCAAGGTCGTCCTTTACCAATTTATCCAAATGTTTGTCTGTTATGTCCTCATTAACCAGAAACACTCTTGGATCTATTGACATGTTGTGCTATTGTCTGTATATTGGCCAGCAACTATGTTTATAAATACCAGATATCCTTCGTTGATTTCAATTGTAAGATTCAGTATTTAGAAACTTCCGATTTTTTTAAGAAAATTCAACTGATATGTTCTTATGGCCAAAATAACTAAATGTTTTGTCGTATATTTGATCCCGTGTGTGTTGGATTTACCCTGAATGGGTCCCCCCACAATTTGTTATGATGGCCACCTTTTGAATATTAGCAGAACTCAACAAAGAATGACAACAATGATATAGCTCAAAATCAGTGCAAAGTAGGTAAACTTATTTCCACTGCTATTTCAACAGTCAAATAGTCTTAGGTAAATCCTAATCCCTGGTAGGATTATCCACAGGTACTGTCCCGCAGTTCCAAGTCCAATGACAGGTGTCAAATGCTCTGGTATAAATCCCAAAGAGGTACAGTTTGGGTCCAGTGTGGTACTGAAAGGCATGGTGCTTATCCAATCCCACAGTGGTATGGTTTGGTTCCAATGTGGTACAATGTACCAGTCCTGTCTACTCAAAGACAATGTCCACACTCCACAGGTACAAAGTGTAAATTGGTAGCACCAAATATATAAGTCTGCTCCAGACACTGGCCACACTCCACAGGTACAATGCAAACAATGTCTCACAGTCCCAATGGCTTGATGACAACACACAGCTTCTGTCAAATCCTTCAGAATTTTCTCTTCTCCTGTGGTCTGCTCTCTCAGTCAGGATTATCTACTTTATATTTATACACAGAAATCTCTAATTTGTTTGAGAGTTTTCCAATTAGTCAGACATCCAGTGAGATCTGTCTGGGTCACCTCATATGAATATAGGTCACCATTCTAGCTTCTTCCACCTGTTTACAAGTTACATGTGAGACACCAACAAAACAGGCAAACTCAGTGGCACTGCAGTGACTTTGCACAGTATTCATGGAACTCAATGACCCGGCACACACTTGATAAATACAGTGACCTGTCGAATGAAAACAAACAGCCATACATATTTTCATAACAATGATACGAACATGCAAACATAACACAGCCTGAGTGGTATCTTCATAGTTATCTTGTTTGTTTTGTGTTCAAGTGAAAGAAGACTTTAAATGTTCGGGAGCAGCAGGAATATTCTGAAGAGGCCCCTTCAAAGGCCGTGCCACTATGTATCAATGCAGTGTCCATGAATAACCAAGACAGGCGTTAAAAAACTGGCACTTTAAGAAACAATACCCATGTATATAACATTACTAATATTTAATCCAAACCGAAAGATAAAAAAGTCGAAACTCAGAGGAGCTTAACCATATGAATTAGCTTGGTAGACAAGCTACCTGAGGTACAATCCCACTAAGTCTGAACTGAATCTGGTTGATGGTTTTGGAGAAATCATCAATGTGAATTTTCGTTGAAATCCCATTTACTCGCATAGTGTAACCTTTGGCCAGGCTAACTTTGTTGGTACATGGAAGGGCATTTATGCAGGTTCTGTGGACCATTTATGCACCCCAACTTCTGCATGCTTATTGAAGACAAAGACATATTTTTTTTATGGTAATCGTGTTTAATGTGTTCTAAATATTTACAAAAAAATCAATAAATGTAAACCTTTAATGTAGTCTAGTCAAGAATGCATTATTTCTTCATAGTTTGTTACCATGGAATTGGAAGAATACATTTGAACTTGGCAGGAAAATTTGGAATTTAAAAACGATGAGCCTTTAAACTTCTTATATGATTGGCATCGAAATATTTTTTCAAAGTCAACAGGTGTCTTGAGGAACAGAGGCAACTCTGAGATCTAACTGCAATCAATATACAGCCATTTGTTCATGAGTTCAACTAAAACGTATTCACTTACCAAACATATTATAAAAATGGTAACATTACCTAGTTCACAGGAATCCTTTAGCCTTCTACTACTTACATAATACTGTTTACATAGTTTGTTTAACTCAAAGTATGACATGGTCAGTAAAAATTACGTTTTGTATAAATCTGAGATTGAATTATTGTCGCATGTTTCAACGTTACAAGTGCGTTTAAGGAGAAAACCATTCAATGTCTTTGATTTCCTTATTTATTATATGGTAGTACGTGTGTCAGTATTCATTTCGCATTAGCGTATTCAAGCCAAAGTGGTTTTTTAATTTTCTGACAATAGGCATAAAATGTTAACAAAAAAATAACATGGAACAAATACAGATGTAGTCAGATGTATTTTGCAGCATAGGAATATTCCTACATTTTTGGCTTTACAATACATACAACTGAAAAAAAATGAGATTGGAAGGTTGGCAGTAAAAGCTGTCTAGGGCAAGTAGGGAAATTAACAAAATTGAGTTTCCTCTGAAGAACCTTTAACTCATTCCACCCTGATAGAAGACTGAGTCAACAGCTTTCCTTGGCGCGCTCTGGGCGCAATGCGCCCAGAGCGCGCCAAGGAAAGCTGTTGACCATGGGCATATAATTTGGAATGATCTTCCATGCAAGTTTCATCCAAAATATTGAAAAATAATCCCTAAATTAGTAAAATACAATTAGCAGACGACATTTAGATATTAGCGGGAAAAAGCTTCATCAGGGTGGAATGAGTTAAAGTATTCTGATGCGAATAAGCTCAGTATATAAGTCAATGCTCCATGTGGGGAAACTTCTTTTGTTACATATATCTTTCAGGAAAAAGGAACTTCACCCGACACCCTATATTACTGCCTATAAATACACCACGTTCCCAAGCTGAAGAATAGTACCATTTTTCAACTTTGTAGAACCACGAGACAGCCAAACACAAACTTTGAATAAAATTTGTGTCAAGCGATTGAATCATATTTTTGTGTTATAACTGGTGGCCTTGACCCCAAAACTCTCAATTTACCAATCGCAGTTATATCCTTGCTATATAGGTTACATAAAGAGGGACAGTTTTGGTCTTTCAAACCGTTTCCTTCAGTTGTAAAATGAAAGCAGTTTCTGGCTAAAATATTGCAATGTTTTCAATATATCATGTTAAGCTAGAAACATTTACATTGGTCGATAACCACAGCAACTGATAATATGTCAGATTCATGAGAATGCATGAAAATAAATTTAATAAATACATCTCTGTTATTTTCTATAGGTCAACTGTGTCAGACAATGTAGAAAGACAGGTTCTTCCTTTTTTTTTCTCTTTCCCCCCCCCCTTTTTTTGAAGGGGGGGGGGCTGTACATTTGGGAATCACGCTACCAACTACTATGCACGGAGAACTTGGTTGCAGTATATAAAATCATATTCTCATCCCCAACATGTTGAAACCGGCTGTGTCTGATGTTGTACTAAACATTAATGTTCAACATTGGAGTTTTCATTTGCAAGCGAATATTGTGCCAACTTAACGGCTCAAGATTGATACGAGTCTCATTTCCTGTTGGTGCGTGTGTGTGTGTGTGTGTGTGTGTGTGTGTGTGAAAAAGGCAGACCTATCATTGCCATAGGGACAATACACAAACTTTATATCTATAATGCCTGCACACTAGAAGTGGCAAGGCAATGATATGGGTGAAAAAAGAGTAATTATTGTGCTAAAGACTAATACCCTGCGTGATACCTGAGCAAGTAGATGGGTGACCAACCAGATGCCATAAAATGTAAAATGAAAATGACAGAGATAAAAAACGTTTTTCACGGTTTGCTACAAGTTCCCATATTAAACATAATGTATCAAAGGTCTGGCTTCATGTTCATAAAAAAAAATCCCAACTGTCTGATCCAAGGCCTTGACCTTGCCTGATCCAAGGCCTTGGCCTTGCTTGAGTATGGTATATAGATGGCCATGACACTGTAAATGGCGTGAACAACCTCACCCTCGACATGTACAGTTATCACCTGTTTTATTTCACACATTAATGATGATAATGAAATGCCCGTTGCATGCTCTTGGGTATACGCTGGTCAAAACAAAGATCATTCTCCCATGGAAGAATGGGATAATATCAGATATAAACTTGCTAAATTTAGACACCATATTTTTACAAGACTGATAATAAAAAATGTGGAATTCGTGTGAAATAAAGGAAATGGCAAAATTTCAAACGGTGTGCTACCAAGTTGGTTAATGGAAACCGTAAATGGGAGCCACCAAAGGGTCACTACCAATAATAATATGGATCGCCTTCTGAACGACGTTCTTGGTGGGAATCAACCCCTCTGTGGTCCCACATATCGGGCTTCAATATCTAAAAATCTCTATTGTATTTTCTCTCTGCCTGGTTTAGTAGATCCATCTATGTTAGATATAAATCGCATAAAAATGAGCAGGATTCGAATGTCGTATTCAGAGTTTTCTACTGGTGGGATTTAGGACGCAACTTTATTCGCATTCAGCGATCAGCCTGCATAATTGCACATTTTCAAGGATGGCAACATGTCCGAAAATCGTCAGTCACATGGATCCGATTGTGGAAAGCCTTTTTTAAAAATCCCAATTAGTTACTAACTTCCGTTTTGGCTTTATATTCTAGAGAAATTCGTGCTAGGCTACCTCCATACCCTGGACATACTACTGCCTATATCATATGCGGGCATAGAACCACTGGAGCACACTTTCTGTTGCAGCCGTTATTATCAAACCAAAACCCCTCTCCGCTCACCCTCTTGGATCAAACGAGGAATCACTTAAACAATCAGGATTTCCGTTTTAAAACCTGTTCACGTGGACTCATCTTTCAGACTATTTCAGAGTTGTGGCAAGGCCGCAGTCAATCTCGAGACCCCTTTAACAGATCACGGTAAATTTATCACACCATGTTGAATTTTCAGTCTCATCTTTCGACAATTTTTTGTCGCAGTCACATGCAGATATCGTAAAACTGTCACTTTTGACGTATATTCACTTTCATCAATAACGCGTCACGAAGAACTGCCCTGACCAAGAATCACGGCTGAGGTTTCTGTTTGTTTCTTGTTGGTTTTTTATTGATTGTTTTTGTTTTCAATTTAACCATAACGAGGAAGGCGTTTCACCTCTTGTTTCATACAGTAAGAAGTGGAAGAAAGGATGAGCAATTTGACACCTTGTTATGAGGCGATCGCATCGCAAGTCTGCAGAAAGTATATCTATAAAACGAAAGAAAAAGCAGAAAGAAAGAAAAAGTGCTTACTCATACAGTGAAACTTCTCTACAGTGCGCACCCTTGGGACAAACAAAAACTGACAGATAGACTAAGTCAGTCGCGGGGTGACTACCCGGACCGGATTTTACAGGTTCTATTACTCTCTGTGATTTGATTTTCAGATATTTCAGTTATTTAATTTCAATAATCCCTGTGATTTCAATATACAAATATATTCAGCTCTTTAATTTCATTATAAGCCTACACCCGGCCCGTGCCACCCCAACCCCCCCTCCCTTTCATGCGATATCTCTAGGTTTAACAGTTTTTCCTCTCCACTATGACCACTAAAACAGTGAGGGAAAATTAAAAAAATATTTTGAATAGTTTGCTATGCCACGAAGCGCCACAAAACTTCATAAATATTAATATTTACATGTAGTCAAAATTAATATTATACATAATGTAGGCCATTACTTTTAAAAATGCAAGGAAGAGACAGATTGGAAACAACCGACGCCTAATATAACTAGAAAAAGACAAATATGCAAGTCGAAATTTTGAGTTTAAAATCTGGAAATACGAGTTATAAAAAAATTTGATTTTTTTCTCGAATTTTGGAGTTTCAAATCTCGAAGTATCGAGTTTAAAATCTGAAACTTTGGTTAAAACATATTTTATTGGGAAACACAATTGGCCAACAGGCTCACCAGCCTATATAAGGGCCTCTTGTACAAGAGGAGTTTTTTTCTAAAAATCTGGAACTTTCGTGATCCCTCTTTAAACTACCTGATTTTTCCCGACATTTCGAATTCAAAATCTCGAAACTTCGCCTTTTTTCTTCGAAATTAGGAGTTTTTTCCCGAAATTTCGAGCTTTTCCGGATATTTGGATTTTTTTCCTGGAAATTTTGAGTTTGAAATCTCAAAATGTCGAGTTTCATAATCTCGAAATGTTGACTATTTCCTCGGGTTCTCTGAATTACGGGTTTCTTTTTCGACATATCGTAATTTTTCTCGTAATTTCGACTTCTAAATATCATTTTTCCAAGTTTTAATACGTAAATTAAAGTGTTGCATGTTTGTTATCTCTGCTGACCACAGGTGGCAGAGCTTAGGTGATCACTCATGTCTGTCCGTCATTCCGTCCGTAAATCTATGCTTGTGAGCGTGATTCGGTCCACCGTTTTCAAGGTAGCCCCATAACACTTTCAGGACTTGTCAACTGTATGGAAATCTAAGTCAAGTTCGATACTGGTGGCACCACCTGCAGTACTATGTAATATACGAGTCAAAATGTGAAATTCAGTGGGGCTGTAGAGGTCAAAGTCTCAGTTGTATATGACACTGGTGGCACCACCTACAATTTGACGGAAATTATAAGCCAAAATATGTTAAACGATATAAAACTCCATTATCTCGGTAGATCATGTCCAATGCTAGCCTGTAATTGAATATCAGTAACCTTGACTTATGATGCAGCTTGGGCATCAATGGCAAAGAGAATTGAGCCTCCAGATCAAAATTGCAATTGATTATATCGTACATAAAACTGTACTTGGTGATCTACTTTTTGGGTCACCGTGACCTAATCATTATGGATTTTGGCGCCTGTCCAAGTTCATTGTTTTATATGAATAAGTAGCAAAATTATTACCCGATTTGAACAAACAGACCATATATGGAAAGCTGGATGCGGGGCGTACATCTTTTTACTAATAATTTTTAGTCCGAGTTGAAAGTCAATGTTAAATTGCACGTTGGAATATAGTAGTTATCATGTGAATGCTGTGCGCCTCACGTTTCTTTAGTTAGGTACATATAGCTTTAAGGCCTAATAAATTGTATAAATATCTATGTCGACGTCAATGTTGGTGGCGCCACCTATATTTTTATGTAATATATGGGTCAAAATGTGCCATCTTGTGACAGGACCCGCATCCTTAAATTTTCTCGGATCTTCATGAAATTAAGTTGGGTTGTAGAAGAGTTCAAAATCTCGGTTGGTTATCATATTATTTGGGCCACCTGTAACTACGAAAAAAAGGGCTTGAGAGATACAAAATTACATATCTCGAACAATAATTGAATTAGACATGCCACACTATAGGATAAATAGATGATGTCCAATGCAAGTATGTTATATAATGTCAGTGACCTGGACCTATTTTTGTGAGGTCACCAAACCTATAAAGCTGGAAGAGGTGATTTTGTAATGGCAGGGTGCAGCTTGGACGTCAATAGCGAAGAGAATAGAGCCTCCAGATCAAAATTGCACTTGAAGAGGCTACATTGTATGAGTGCCTTGTCTATAAAACTCTACTTGGTGACCTAATTTTTGGGTCACCTTGACTCAATAATTGTGACCTAGACCTATTTTTACAAGGTCATTAAGCACTTAAGAAAAAGACATTTAATTCAATATCTTGATAATGAATAAGGCGAATGATGCTAAATGTACCACAAATGTGTATCATGTGGAAGTTTCATATTGCATAGAATCGATGACCTTGATTAATTTTTCAAGCCAATCAAGGTCGTGTAGGGAATACATTTCAGGAAATGAATTTTTTGTGAAGTACGTCAGCTGAGCATAAAGCCTCTTGTTATTATTTTGTGTGTTCTATTTTTCCACTTACGTATAATATGACAACATAGATCCGGAAGTGGTATCTTATTCGGAAACGTTGAATGCTGATATTCAAAACCTCAAGGAGGAGGCGGTAGAGTTTCTTTATTTTGGTTGTATATAGTTGTGACGTCACACACGTACACACGTACACACACACACACAGACACACACACAGACTATCTAAAGCAACAGGTTAAATTTTAGCGTTCACTGCAACAGTCAAATGCACAAACAGCCCATTGCATTTATCGCCTGAAAGAATGTGTACCATGAACAGGTGAATCAACCAGACTGTGCCTTCATGGCGCGTGTGGGCACGATGTAATTTCCACTTGCTTCGCCTGCCGCGCATCGAACCCGGACCGCAGAGGTGAAAGGCGAACGTGCTTTACAGCTCGCCAACATGATGAAAATTAATATTGTTACACCATCTCACATAACATAACATGTTGAACAAGCCACATCCGCATTAGCTGCGGAGCTGCTGTAGTCCGTGTCGCTAAACAACCAAGCAACCTTATACACATATGTGCGGGCACATCTCTCTCTCTCTCTCTCTCTCTCTCTCTCTCTCTCTCTCTCTCTCTCTCTCTCTCTCTCTCTCTCTCTCTCTCTCTCTCTCTCTCTCTCTCTCTCTCTCTCTCTCTCTCTCAAACAGGGCAAAATGTATCGTTCCAGTGTTGCACACCGACCAGAATTGTTGGACAAACTCCCCAAAATTGAGGTTAAAAATCCTATCAAATGTGCAGTTGTGACCTTTCTCCCAAAAATTTGCTGGTATTTTTCCTCAGTATTTTATATCAGGAGAATAATTTCAAGATAATCTGCGCTCTGACTTTCCAATTTTCAATTGGGTAGATTGGCAAAGCTGGTTATTCATGGAAATATAACGACTTTGAAATACATTCGATGCACATGTGTCGTATTGTGTTACATCTGTGGAAGAAAGCTCACTTTAATATATAATTCCATTTCCGTTTTGATGGGTCAAAGAGTGCCCAGTGGACAATAGTAACAGACCAGGAGCAGGAAGATAGACGTTCATTTTTTGGGCTGTCGCATTGTTTACCACAACTCCCCTCCATTGAGGGTTGTAAGAATTGATGATTCTGTAACAGTAGAAATAAGCTGAAATTAAATCTGTCCGATCTGAGATTATCTCTCTTTGTCCGTGCGTGTGTGTCTATGAAAACAAGAGAGATTTAACTTTAGGCCTACATTTTATTGTAGTCTGTGGTTACAGCTCGACAGTCCGACGATCTAGTATTGGTCGATCCGTAAGCCCATTGATCCGACGGCTAAGTTGTGCGGTAGGCCTACATGTATATACATTCACACACACACACACACACACACACACACACACACGCACACACATGGATTTACTCTTGGTGGGGGGGCACCTAAACCCGGTATCATCCTTCTGAGGACCATCATTTACACTGCACTTACAAAGTCGACTTTTTCAGATTAAAGACAATCATGTATGGCTTTATAATGCACCCTATATTTGTATGTCTAATTGTTATGGTACTTGCATGACAGCCATTGACTCAGTACATGATATGTGAGGAACTCCTATGAGGACTTTAGATACACAAATGCCATATCAACAGTATTACTGAGGACTCACAAATACAAAGGTACATATACTATTTTTAACTTATATAAGAAGACCTACAGGAGTGTCTTACTGATATGTGAGTACCTTACAACATAGTCTATCCTGAACCAAGTCTATGTTCTTATTACCTGTATCAAAGGCATCGATAATTCTAAATACCACCAGGTGGCCATGATTTAGCTGTCAATCATTTGGATTGGAGATAGCTAGCGTAAACAATCTCTTATCAAAGCAGAAAGTAAGTTGTGACTCCCCAACTTGGTTTTACCATTATATGGGAGGACATAAACCAGGTGCCACACTTGTGAGGTCCAACATTTAATTCGCATGTACAAAATATCGACGGCAATGGTATGTGGCCTTAATTATGTTACTGAAGATGCAGCTTATAATTTGTATACTTTATAATTTCTATGGCACATGCACGACAGCAATTGACTCAATACATGATATGTGAAGAACCCTTATGAGGACTTCAAATGCACAAATTCCAGATCAGCAGTGTTGCTGAGGACTACACAGGCACTTATACTATATTTAACTTACAAGGTCCCACAAAAGTGTTTCATAAAACCTATTTTACTCTAAACCTAGCATATTTTCTGTGCCCCAAAGCAAAATTCAAATCTCTATTCAACTTTTGGAAACGAAAATAAGGTAAGTAAATATTAATCGCAGTTTTCATCCATTTAGGTTCATTCTATTTCACCATATGCGATGCTTCAGTTCTAAATATCATGTAGATACCATATTTGACTTGCACTCACACGTTCACATTATTATTATTTTTTTGCTGAAATAGGTCCTATGGCTATAATCGACAGGATGTGAGTTTTACATTCATTGAACTGATGCCTTTATACTTATATGGATAGATCCAAATGGCTTTTCCTGATCAACTCAAGCTGGGTTTCATTGCAAGATGGAACAAATTGTCATATTTTCAGAAAAAATAATTCAACACTGATCTCTGGACATAACTATTGCCTCATTTCTTATATTTCAGGCGGTATGTTAGAACTTTGTGATGTTTCCCATCAATTGACATCACAGAAACTTCTTGGTGTGCCCTCACCCTCCCCCCCCACTGTACCGTCCCAGGTGTGCGACAGTAGATAGTGTAGGCCCCTGCCCCCTCCAGTTTAATGATGGTCTCTTAGATCTTTCATTAATGGCCTCTTTCACTCCTCTCTAATACCATTTTGGTTCTCTTTCCACTATTTTGAAATTTTTGTTGTTGAAAATGTGACCCGACTCTTGTAAGTGGGTATAAACTGCGGATTCATTACTATGGGAACTAGGGCGACGGTGCTGGTAGATGCGTCTGCGTCGAGGTTGTGCGGTTTCGCCTCTGATGACTAGCAATACCATCTCTTTCACATTTGATGGCATAAATCACATCGGATTTCTTTTCTTTGGGCAATTTATTGTAAGGATGAACCAGAAGCTGCCGTAAGGTGTTTAAAGGTATCAAAAAGGAAGGCAGAAATGTTATATATATTTTCCCATAACCCATTCTATCTTCTTGGAGACCCAGCCCCCTATGTATGATATGGATCCTGTGGTGTCATAATTTTAATCTGCCTTTTATGAACTGCATTCTTTGTTTTGTGTGTGTAGCCTCCTTGTATTTTTCTTATTCTTCTCCTACAAACAAATGACAGGAAACATCACAAAGCTCTGGTGAAGACGGGGAGACACCAGTAGAAATGTTTACAACCAATTAGTCAATAGCTTTGTTCTGAGACCAGTTTAAACGTATCTTCCAGAGTACTAAATCTGACCACAGGTAATGTTGACTATCCTGTTCATGGATGGTTCCAAGATCCTTTGGTCACAATCCATGTCCCTAATTCCATGGTGTGTAAACTATAATGGGTCTTGTGGTGAAAAATTTCCATAAGAAATAGAAATATTGCGAAGGCAGAGACATATGGTAGCAGTATTCACGTAAAAATTTCAGAAGCTGGGTGCAGTCTGGTAGTGACAGTATTGTGGCTGTACATCTGCTGTACCACTGCTCTGTACTGCCTGACATTCAATTTACTGCAACAGTGCAGTTATTAAGGATAAGTACCAAGTTCAGTGCTGTCATAATCACTTTTTTTGAGATTCTTGCAGAATTACACTTAAAAGTATGAAGTTTCATGTTTGGTCAAATTGAAAAAAAAAACGAAAACAAACAAAAAGACAAAACAAAAAAAACCCCAAAACTAAAAACAAAAAAGAAACAAAAAACAAAAACAAAACGAAAAAAGAAACAAAACAAAAAAAGAATAAATAAAAAAAAAAAAAAAACAAAAAAAAAAAAACCCACCAGTTGAATATAGTGAATTTTGAAAGAGTTTTCCAACTGCCGCTTCTATGTTTTGGATGGCTTCATGTAGCGCTTTGTTAAGCTGCTGGGCTCTGCCTATCGGCACACCATGCAGTCTGTGTCGACTACCAAGTACCGATGTGTCAATCACTTTCATTATAATCTCCACCAGTCAGCACTGTGTAATGCAACCAGATGTTTGACAACCACCTCATTGACAGACGAGTCGATAAGGCTATTTTGCCAGGATTACAGAAGGAACAATACTTTAACCTCCAAGTACATCAACTTTCACACATTTGCTCATAAAAATATCAGGTTTGTTGCAAACTCATTACAATGTTTGCCTCCTAAGCATCCCCCAGACTCACTATTGCTTTCTTATGTGGGCGCTCACATAAGAAAGCAATAGTGAGTCTGGGGGGATGCTTAAGGAGGCAATTACAATGTACGCTCTATCACAAAAGCATGTCTTACATTTAAAAAAAGTTATACATTACCCCACAAAACAAAAAAGTTGAATCCGAGTTTCTTCGTAAAAAAGGTGGTCACTTTATACAATTGCTATATACGGGCAGTGAATACTTATGATAATAAGTGAAGACGAATCATGTGTTGCCTTCCAAAACTGTATAGTTTATAACATTTTTACGTGCATTGTTTTGAGATATATCTGTACAAGTTGGCACTTGATGTGGTGCACATCCTTAAGAGTCGCTGTACAGGTCCTCCATCCATTGCATATAAAATGTACTGTACAATGCCTTACAGCCACTCTAGTATTCAGCTCAGCTGACTTGTCAGTCAGCTGAGCTTATGTTTTGACTAGTCATCTGTCGTTACAATCCACATTTTCGTCTTATTCTCCAAAACCGTCAGCCAGATTCACTTCAAATTTGCTGGGTATGTGCCTTGGGTGGGTCTGTACCAAGTTTGTTCAAATGGTTACGCTCTAGTGATTTTTGGATTTATAATGATTTTTTTGTTTTTTTTTTGTGGCAAATCTTAAACAAGAGGCTTGTGTGAACAGGCCATGCCGGGCTGACCCAGAAATTGATGACACTAATGACACTGTGGCATTGGAAATAAGTTCGAGGTCATCCACACATTGTGTGTCTGCCCTTAACACAGGACCACCACCATGAACAATATGAAGGTCCTAACTCAAATAGTTCTCAAATTATCAAATACAGTTAGATTCGGGAAAGTGAACCTGTGACCTTAGAAATAAGGCCAAGGTCACTTATGTACTGTCTGAATCTGACCCTCGTACAGTGCCACTGCATGCAACATCAGAGTCTGAGAGGTTTCAGAGAGAAGATTTTTTAAGACTTGGTCATAAAATGCACACAAAATATCAGCAAAAATCCTAAATTCACTAGAACATGAGCATATGAATACATTTGATGCAGACCCACCCAAGGTACATCCCCACTAAGTATGAAGTGAGTCTGACTGATGGTTTTGGAGAAGTCGAAAATAACAATAAAGACATAAAAATTCATTTAAAAATATTAAAAAATTTTACCGCCACCTGTTGACCACACTAAGGTCTAGGTGGCCCCGGATGTACACCTATGGAATTACAAAGCAATTGGCCAAGCGGTTTTGTCGGAGGTTTTTCAAAGATTTTACCTAAAATTGAAAAAAAAATGAAAAATAAAAAAAAAAATCCGAAAAAAATAGAAAAAAACCCCACCGGACTGTGACCATTTGAACAAACTTGGTAGAGACCCACCCAAGGTACATCCCCACCAAGTTTGAAGTGAATCTGCCCGACAGTTTTGGAGAAGTCAAAAATGTGAATTACCACTGCAAATCCCTACTCACTTACATAGCAATCAATAGGAATGTATGCATTGACCGATAAGTACCCGAATTAAAAAAATCGTTAAAAAGCAGAGATCCACAGTAACACCACCTGGTGAACAAATTTGTGTTAGCCTTCTACAAGAAACATTTACACCAAGTTTCAGCACAATCAAAGTGACGGTTTTCCAGAAGAAGTCAAAAATAGTGAAAACACAAAAACATTCATAAAAAAATAGAACAAATCACAGCGCCACCTGTTGAACAAATTAAGGTCTAATGGTCCCCACAAGGTTCCCTATGCACTTTCAAAGCAATTGGCCAAGCAGTTTCTCAGGAGAAAATTTTTTGAAGATTTTGCCAAAAAATTAACCAAAAATTCATGAAAAATTAAAAAATCACTAGACCGTGAGCATTTGGACAAACTTGGTAGAGATCCACCCAAGGCACATCTCCACCAAATTTGAAGTGGATCTGAATTTTTCAATTCGGGTACTTATCGGTCAATGCAGCTTTCTATTGATTACAATGCAAGTCAATGAGCATTCTAATGCTAATTCACATTTTCAACTTCGTGTCCAAAAGCGTCATGTAGATTGATTTCAAACGTGATGGCGATATACCTTGGATAAGTGTGTACCAGGTATGTTCAAATGGTCACGCTCCAGTGTTTTTTTTATTTTAAATGTTTTAATTTTTTTTTTGACAAATCTTAGAAAATCTTCTCCACAACCGCTCACCCAATTGCTTTGATATTACATAAGAACACTGCTGGGGAATCCTGGTTCTGTTCACCAGGTGGCGCTGCAATTTTTTTATTTTTTTAATGAATTTTTGTATGTTTTCGGTACTTGTCACTTCTTCTCCAGAACAGTCTCTCAGATTAAGTTGAAACTTTGTGGATATGTTCCTTGTGAAAGGGTCAAGCAAAGATATTCGCCAGGTGGCACCAGTGCTGCTGTGGATTTTTACCTTTTTTCAATTCGGGTACTTATCGGGAAATAAACCTTTTCTATTGCTTATTATGGAAGTCAATGGGCATTCTAATGGTTATCAACATTTTGGACTTCTCTGAAGGAACTGAAGATCAGATTTACTTCAAACCTGGTGGCAATGTACCTTGGGTGGGTGAGTGAGGGGTACTCCCATTAGTCAGCATTGCGGGTTGGTTCTGCGGGAGAGACCACCATTTTTTACCACTTGTCGCTCTCGGAGACCCCCTTTTTTCAAACTACATGTATCAAAGACCCCTTAAATTTTTTTCGAGCTCAATTCCGGCTCTTTTTCCCCTTTGGGATGCGCACTCCCCCCCCCCCCCCGCCGGCTCCCAAAGACCGCCCCTATTTTCCTTTTTGATTCATCACCCACTGGGTCTGGGTTTCACACCCTCAGTGGAGACTACCCACCCTAAAATATGGGTAGTGCCCCCCCTCCCTCCGTATCTACCAAGTTTGTTCAAATGGTCACGCTCCAGTGATTTTTTTTTCAAAATCTTTAAAAAAAGTTTTAATAGGAAAGTTTAACATGGTAATTTCTTGTAATGGTTATTACTTATATAATATTGGCCAGATTTGTACCAAACGTAGTAGGATGTAGTGTTTATAAGTGTCTACCTATTTTGTGCAAATGGTCATGCTCCAGTGAAGTTTGTACCTTGACCTCATTCCCAAGGTCACATGACAACTGACACGAAATTTACTGTCCACTTGATTACTTGAGATCTGTTTCGAGTTAGGACCTTGATGTTGTACATGTTAATGTTTCTCTATGAAGGTCATGCTTAGACAGTACATGAGTGGCCTTGGCCTTCGTTTCTGGGGTCACAGTGCAACATACATGAATTTTATTCTTCACTATAGCTTGAGAACTACTTGAACTGGGACTTTGATGTTGCACGTGTTGGCGTTCTTCAATGAAAGTCAGACTTACTCAGTACATGGGTGACCTTGATCCTATCCCATGTTTACAGAGTTGCAAGTGTGATGAATGTCTAGGTCAGCTTAACATGGGCTGTTCACACAGCCCTCTTGTGTTTAAATTAGTTGTGGTCTTAGCAGATTTCAGAAGTATGGAGAAAAAATAATGTTCACCTTGTGCACAGAACATCTAAAATACTTGCAAAGGTCTTTACGCTGGGTTCAATGTTAAGCACTTTGTGGTTGTGTGGATATAAGCTGTACAGTCATGCAGTAGGCCCAATTGTGCGAGAAATGTCACATAAAACTCGCCATATTGTGTAGCTTGCATCGACATGACCACAAAATGTGTTCAGCAGTGAATGTTCATTGTGTATAGACATTGGCAAGTATCTTAATTGTTCTCTGCATGCATGAGGTGAAAATGAATCATTTTCTGTGTGTACCTTGGGAAGTCACCAATTATTTTATAACACAAAGAGTATAAATTCAAGACAGATGTCAAAATGTTGAGAAAAAGAACAGAAGATGTTGACTGCATAGACCTCTTTATTAAGCATGCAAGGTGTAATTGTCAGTAGTTTGGGCTATATCAAGAAACTGCGCGATCTCAGATCACGCCTATGAAGTCAACTTTGTTTTCAAATATTTGACAATACATATGATAAACTGAGGGTGATCCATACCTTGACACATATGTGTCATGTCTGATGATGGAGCCAAAATTATTTTTTTTTCTACATATAAAAGGTATACAAAGTGTATCTCAAGACGTTAGTAATAATGAGTGTGGCCAGCTGTTCACATGGATATTTTATTAAATGAAATTTGTTTGCATGAATTAGTCTGCTGTAGTACAGTATGTCATTAAAACCTCATTAATTGTGATTTAAAGGTATATGGTGATCTTGAATCAACTGCATATGGACATATATATGGTATACATGTATTTGCAGGAGCCAGGATGGAGTGCTGCATTTTAAGTGACAAATTTCATTTTTTTTTCCTGTTGAAAACAGTGGTTATAAAGACAAGAGGTCTCTGATTGCAAATCTGGCAATTTAGTACTACAGTTCCTAGTAATAGGCATGTCCTTCCCCTTCTCATAATGATTACACAGTGGTCGAACCAGCTCTACAGCAGTTTGAACTGAGACGTAGCAGGGTCAAGATCTGCAATGTGTTTGACATCCCACCCCTACGAGACATCCAAGCAGCCTGTCTGTTCAAATGAAGTGCAAAGATTATGACAGTGAAACTCATGTGTACACACATGTATATGAGTGTAATGTTGACCAACGTGGCTAGCAATGCTACCTGGTCATATGAAAAAAGGCCTGCACTTTCATCAGCTTTCTTATTAGAACGTGCACTGTTGTAGGCAGGACAAAATACATCGCACAAGAAAGATAACATGTGGCATACACGCTTCTCTAGCCTTGCATTTTCATGCTTTATACGTTTAATTTACATACTAATAATTGCATATACACATTCAACAGCAAAATTGGTTGCCATGGCAACAGCATGTTAAATCTTACTTTGCCCTTGCAACAACCTATATATATATATGTGCAATGTTTGAATGTTTCATTTCAGATTATCATTTAAACACAAACTATTAATGAATTTCAATGTGTGGGCAGACAATAAAATACAATACCCTGAATTTTATTAATTTTGCTTAAAATCCCCAAATGTCAGCTACATGTACAGTAGCCTTATTATATTTGGAAGTGTCAAGACGGACGAACCAACAAATCCCTGCTACTTTTGCGTCCCTCTGTGCTCTACAATGATTGTTTGTTGATTCATCTTTCATCATTTCCATTTAAGTTAACATTCATTTTACATCACAGTATACTGAACCTTTTGCAAGGAAGATGCATAAAGTCCAAATTACCTTGCCATTTGCAATACAGTGAAACCTGTTTTGAGAGACCACCCTTAGGGCAAGCCAAAAGGTGGTCACATAAGGCAGGTGGTCTCTCAATAGAGGTATGATAACGAGAAATATAGCAAAAGGGACATTGTAAACATGGTCTGAAAAGGCAGGTGGTCTTTCATCACAGTGGTCTCCCAAAACAGGTTTCACTATATAGAAGATTTGACAAAGGTCTGTGATCCTACCTTTTTTCAAAAAACTTTTACAGTTCAAACTTAATCATTGTTTATAGTAAACAAGCTTCATAAAAAATATAAAGTGATTGAACAAGCCATACTAGTTGCTTGCCAAGCTCTGTGTTGTCTCTGCTCCACTTGGGACTGCCCTGAGGACTACAAGATTTTATTCATGGTAAGGGAAATAGGACTGCACTGTGACCACTGGATTGATACACCAATTAGGTAGTTGATCATTATCACCTTAGCCAGTGGCAGCCTGTGCTCTGCAGCCTTTTATCATGGTAACCAATCAGAAACCGATCCACTTTTTCAGTGCTAAAACATAGAGGTTGTTAAAAGGCAGACCAGATGGGGTGAAAAAAACAGCAGGCAACTACAGTTGGACCATAATACAAAAGTTAACAGAATTTTTACAAAACATTTATTCTGACTTAAGTTACAATATCCGCGTAAGACACACACACAAAGCACATTTTCACTTCCAGTACGATAATTTCAACGTCTGCAGGGCATATTTAAAGAAATAAAATGGATAACAACACTTAATGAAAATTCTACATTTATCGATTTTAACAAACACATTCTAGTAGGCGCAAACATTATTATGCATATGTTTTACATTTACACCATGGATGTTTTTAAGGTGCTTCAACATTTTCATCATATTTTAATTAGCACTTGAACTCGATTTTGTAATCCTCCCAAAATTAGTACTTGGAATATGATTTTCCTAAGAATCATACCACAATTATCTACCATTTATTATAGGTGAAAAAATGTACATTATGTTTAGAAATGTACTGATCCATTTATATCCCTCCGTCCCTGCAAACTCAACATACTACTTCAACAAGAGGCCCACCGGCCTAATGCTCTACTGGCATCGTGCCTATATTGTACCTGTTCATTTCAAGGTTGTGAGTCCTCAGGGGACTCAGAATATATAAAGCTTGATGTAAAAACTGGCCACCAAATGGCACTTCGCTCCACATGTAATCATAGCTTATTGGTGCAACTCCTGTGATGAATATTGTTGCATGCACCAAGACAACAATGAGCGAGTCCTTAACTTTATATCCTCATGACCTTGGGACAGACCAAGGACACCCAGATTATGTAATACAAGAGGCCCATAGGCCTGCTTGGTGCTGTGCTGACATTGCCATTGAAGTCCAAGCTACACCCTGCCATTAGAAAATAACCTCTTTCAACTTTACAGGCATGGTGGCCTCACAAAAATTCGTCAAGGTCACTGATATTATACATAATTCTAGCTTTAGACATTGTCTATATGTCCTATAAATTTGGTAAGTCTAAAAGAATTGCTTTTTGAGATATGGAATTTTATATCTTAAGACACATTTTGGCTCATAATTTTCATCAAATTATAGGTGGCGCCACTAGTATCATTACCAACTTAGACTTTGAACAATCCCATCAAATTTGGTGAAGATCTGCAAAAACTTAGAGATGCTAGAGTGTTCACAAGATTTTCATATTTTGACCCCTATATTGCATAATATTGTAGGTGGCACCACAAATATGGAAAAAATCCTAGATTTTTATACCTCCTTTAGGAGGTAAGTCCTGAAAGTTATATTGGGCTAACTTGAAAGCTGTGGACAGTACTGTTGTCACAGGATTTTCAAATTTTTACCTGTATATTACATAATACTATAGGTGGCGCCACCAACATTGATCAGGACAAAGATTTTCATACATTTTATAACTCCTAAACGTTACATGGGCCTATCTCTAGAATTGTGGGGGGCACAGCATTCACGAGATGAACCCAGAATTCAAACTGGATATTTGACCTTGACCTTTAGCTTGGAAAAAAAATTATGTTCAAAATAGGCGACCAGCATCCAGCTTCCCGAAAATAGTCTATTTGTTCAAATCGGGTGATAACTTTTCATGTTATTGAGGAAATACAATAAACTTGGACAAATGCCACACTCTATAATTACTGGGTCACAGTGACCCCAAAAAGTACTTCAACAAGTACAGTTTTATGTATTATGTAATCACGTGCAATTTTGATCTGGAGGCTCAATTCTCCTTGCCATTGATGTCCAAGCTAAAGGCGATCCTTGCAAAATAGGTCAAGGACAGTGACATTACATAACATTCTACCTTTGGTTATGGTCTAAATATCATAAATTTGGCAAGTCCAATCCAATTATTTTTCCAAATATGGAATTTTACATCTTAAAACACATTTTGGCTCATAATTTCTGTCAAATTATAGGTGGTGCCACTAGTATCATTACCAATTTCGACTCTGACCTCCCCCATTATCCCACCAAATTTGGTGAAGATCCGCAAAAAAAAGATGCTAGAGTGTTCACAAAATTTTCACATTTTGACCCCTACATTATATAATAATGTAGGTGGCGCCACCAATATCGAACTCGGCCTAGATTTTCATATATCCCATGAGTTCTGAAAGTTATATTGGGCTAACTTGAAAACTGTGGACGGCTAACGAACAAAAGTTTACGGACAGACGGATAGACATGAGTGGTCGCATAAGCTCTGTGACCTTTGGTCAGCAGAGCTAAACATGTTGAACCATTCATTATGCTTTCATAAAACTTCTAACTTTAGATCGTTTTGAGCATAGGAGTTGATGAAGGGTGCATAAATGAATATACTATGCACAAAGCCCAGATAAACTTTTGATATGTCCCTTTCATTTATGTCACAGTACAATGCAAACCAAATGTATTAGGGCCGCTTCATAGTTTTCACGCAAAAGAGCGAGAAAGGGTGCATATGGCGAAATAGAGCGAAACGAAACGAGAAACGTCAAAGAATTTGGGACCATTCATTTTCACTCATTGTAGGAAACAAGAAGAATGTAGTTTTGCACTTCGCTTATGTCTACATTCACCAAAAGCATATTTCTGCTTAATTATTGTTGAAAAAAAAAACGAAAAAAAAACAAAACTTAATGTTACTTATGATGCAATTTATATCCCGATCTCGATCGTATTATACTGCCTCGCCGCTTTTATGCCCATGTACCTGCTTGAATGTTTGTCAAACACTGGAGTCCTCTATCCATAATTTCGCTCGTATCTAAGCGGTAGCACTTATGACATGTGCGGCTCTTTATATTTCACCAGTGACACGCATTTATTAGTCAGGTTGCCTAAGAGCAATATTTCAATGAATTGCATGGCATCCAGAGCTGATGGTTTTAAATATCTGGGTGTTCTGATCGATGAAAATCTTATTTGGAACAAGCATGTAAACTTCATTTCTAATAGGCTGTTCCGTACATGTGGAATACCGTCAAAACTTAACAAGAGGACTGTGGCAGTCCTGTGCTCAGATGAATAAGTGGCCCAGTGCCCTTGGAAATGAGGTCAAGGTCATCAAGCTATTCTAAATCTCACTCTCATAAAGGACCATGAAAATGTGCAAGATCAAAGTCAGTAAAATTTTTGAAATTGTCCTTGTGACCTTGGGAACGAGGTTTAGGTCATCCATGTACTGTCTTAGTCTGGACCTTGCTAAGCACAGCGACCACAGTGAAACATCAAGGTCCAAGTTCAAATAGTTTTTAAGTGAACATTCAAGTTTGTGAAGTGACCCAATGACCTTGTGGTCAAGGTCACTCATAAACTGCCCAAGTCTGGCCTCAACTAAGAACAACTAGCATGTGCAATAGCAATGTCCTAACTTAAATAGCTCTCAAGTTATTATAAACGGTAAATTTCATGTTGCCCTATTATCTTGGAAATAAGGTCAAGGTCAGTCCCCTACTGTCTATGCCTTACCCTCCTACCCAGAAGTGTCCGAATGCTGTTTGAAATCCACTGGCTCAGTATTTAAAGGGGTATAGAAAAAATTGCACTAAAAATATTAATAAAAAATCCACGAATCACTGGACCATGACTATTTGAAAAACTTGGTAGTGTTCCTCCTAAGGCATATACCCACCAAGTCTGAAGTGAATCTGGTGAAAGGTTTTGGAGAAAAAGTCAAAAATATCAATTACCATTGGAATCCCTATTTACTTTGCAAGCCCCATTGACTTGCATAGAAATCAATATGAATGTATGCCATAAATGAATTAAAAAAATTAATATAAAATAGAAAAATCAATGGGGCATGACCATATGAACACATACAGTAGGCATCTATCCAAAATTAGTCCACACCACATTTGAAGTGAAACTAGACAACGGTTTTGGAGATGAGGTTGAAAATATCAATTACCATTGCTATCCCAGATGACTTGCATAGTAATCAATAGGAATGCATGCGTTGATTGACAAGTACCCGAAATGAAAAAAAAAATCATTAAAAATGAGGGATTCACAGCAATGTTACCTAGTAAACAGTCTTGTGTGACCCATCCACAAGGAACATTCCCACAAAGTTTCAGCACAATCTGTGACATGGTCTTAGAAAAGTCGAAACTAGTGAAAACACACACACACACACACACACACACACACACACACACACACACACACAAAAAAAAAATCATAAAAAATTGAAATAACTGTAACACCACCTGTTTAACAAATTAAGATCTAAGGGTCCCCAGAAGTGTCCATATGCAATTTCAGAGCAATTGGCTGAACAGTTTCTGAGAAGATTTTAAAAGATTTCCCATAAAATTGAACAACAAAACAAATCATAAAAAATTCCCCCAAATCACTGGATCGTGACCATTTGAATAAACTTGGTAAAAACTCACTCAAGGCACAACCTCACCACGTTTGAAGTGAATTTGGCTGACAGTTTTTGAAAAGTCGAAAATGTGAATTGTCGATGGACAAGGACAGATGACCTACCCTCCTAAAAGCTCAGCTGACTTGACTGCTGAGCTAAAAATATGTTGTCTAGAAGCAACTTCACACTAATATATAATGCCCTCTTTTTATCTCATTTAAAGCATGGCATCACTGCCTGGGGATTAAACTTTTGTGACAGAATGACTAAGCTACAAAAGAAAGCAGTTAAAACAATCACCAATAGTAATAAAATGTTCTCACGTCCATGGTGTTTAAACAAATAGGTCTGCTTAAAATTACTGATATATTAACCAATCGTGTATCAAATTCTCTTATAAATTAACCTCAACATCTTGATCGTCCTAGGAAAATTGTTCATACCTCACGAAGATATGATGAAACTATCGATAATGTTCCTACATTTATATTCACGCCAACTATGCCATTCCTGTTCACTAATACAAAGAATTATCGTTTACAGATATAAATATGTGTGTATTCGACACAAAGTACCAAATTTAATCAATGAAAATATTCACCAGACATTGTTATGAATAAAACTGACATGTATCACCATTTGGCACACAGAATTTACCTTCCGGAGCCCCTACAAGTGAGGTGGGAAATATTCTCACTGTGCTGCTTTCTTTTTATTCTGAAATACTTGGTGGATAAAAGAGGCATAACAATTACTTGATCTACGTTTTATGTTTCCCATTCTATATATTGCTCTGGTTTTTTTTACATTACAGACAGAAGTTTGCTAGTGCTGTGCTCCCCTATTTACAATAATCTACCGTTCAGATAGGTGGAGACAATTATTTTGCTGTTAACTTTATTCCAAACTCGCTCACTCCCGTAAATGCAAATATAAAAGGTTTTTTTATTATTGCCATTTTAATTACTGTTTAGTTCTCCGTTGTCAAAGGACGCCAACACACCAGCTGTGGCTCTGCTTTCGTCTTCAATTTCGTTGTTATGTTTTTTAGTTGAAGTCTTTTTCCTCAGCAGGCGTCGACATATGACTAAGTCAATGAACTCAAACACAGTAAGAAGACTTGCTCCCACCAACATGCCCATGTAGCCACCAATTTGTGCTGCAATGCAGAAGTGAAGTAAATAGTTATTATAAACCATAATTTCTTGATGTGCGTTCGAAGCTCAGCTGAAAGTTTTTTGTGCATTGCCCTATTTGTGTGAAGAAAACTGCATAAAATGTGCCATACATATCAAAGTATGCACATTTTTCGTATTTAAATCCAGGGAATAAGAACACACACACACACACACACACACACATATATATATATATATATATATATATATATATATATATATATATATATATATATATATATATATATATATATGTGTGTGTGTGTGTGTGTGTGTGTGTGTATATATAAAGGAATCTGCGATGTCTGACTGTTGCATATGGCAATCATATTGCAGAGAAAATGAAAGTAAAAGATTTCAATGGTAAAGGTTTTATTAAATCTTTTTGAACGCGTGGTGAACATAAAAAATAAGTTTATCATCCAAATTTGCGGTCTCTAAACAAATTATCACGTACCAATGAGACTCAATCCATCGAACGACTTTTTCTGTTGAATAAGGCTGTGACTTAATGATTTGAAGAAAATTGTAACCTGGGCAAAATTATCTCTGCAAAGAAATTGAGCATTACTATCTTAGGCAAACATATGATAAAGTTTTCAAAAGGGAATGTACTAAATCCATAAATTCAACGGTTGAAATTCACATTTCACAAATGTTACTTTTTTAAATTTTCAAAGCATCATTCTGTGCCAACCATTTAAAACAAATTTTGTGGGCGGTGTCACATTGTGTGCAGTGTATCTCGATTCACGTATAATGTGGATAGAGAATAGAAACACAGGCCTACTTATACTCTTCCGAGCCCAATTTCTTTTGTTTTGAAGGGTCTGATATTTTTTTCATAGAGCTCGCCTGGTCCATAGTATATTGGAAGTATCGCTACATTTTAAATATTTTCGCCCCACAAATTTGAAACGCAAATGACCTCTATACTTTGAACTGGAACCCAGGCAATTTTTGTCTATGCTTTATATGGAAAGATGTTTGTGCAGGTAGGCAGGGTTTGAACCCAGAAGTGAGGGAGCTAGGTTCCATGGTGTTTCCATTACAATATCAGGTCTTAAATGTTTATCTTTTTATGCCGCCACTCTTATTGATGATCAACGCTGAATGGGGGCAGAGGGAGTAACAGGTCAAGTGTCAAGGTCACAATAATATCTTGTATTTTATTTTGTTTTTCACCAATTTTAAGTTATTTAAACGTTTATCCAGTTTTAAGGTGTATGATATCAAAATATAGGCTTTAATACTTTAATCACTTTGGAGCCGAGTGTATCAAAAGCAGATCAGCAATCGTTTGTCTAACAGTCTACTTTTCATACACTTGTTTCCGCGGAAAATATGTCATACACATTTGAAAACCTTATAATGCCATCTTTCTCAACGTTTATCCCCCAAACCTGAAACCCGATAAAACAAACAAACAAACAAACAAACAAACAAACAAACAAACATACATACAAACAAATACATTAATTAAATAATTGATAAATGTTGCGCAAGATGACCCAGTGGGTCACTCTAAATTTCCTCCATTCCATAAGCAAAACAAATTATTTACCGCTTAACCCAGCCCTTCCAGATTCATACATGTATATTTAGATTCAGAGTGATTTTTTTAGATTAAGGTGGTTGTGTTTTAACCCATCGAACAGCATATAAAAGTATAGAAGGGGTTCTGCGTTGTATTTAGCAGCAAAAATTAAACAGTGGCGTTTTCTGATAGCACAGAAGTAGACACTTAAAGTAAACAAATGCTTCATCTCTTTGTCATCCATGTGAAAAAATATAAAAACCGTTTGCGTCAAAGAGACATCTCCTTGACGTAATTTTATGTCAGCAATTTTTGTTACATTGTCCACAATTCACAAACTGTAATTCCACCTGAAGCGCCAATTAACGTCCCTCGACAATTCATTCATATTTACCTGTAAAAAAGTATATTTGCATTTGTTCAGTCTTGATGAACCAATACCAGAGTGGCCTTTTTGGGAGGAACAGCACCAATAGAATAGGTACTTTTGCTATATAATTTTTTTGCACTTACCCAATAAATTTTTCATTAATCTTAGTTGATCTTTTAAATTTTTTAAATTCCTCGACGATATCGTAGTAGTCTTTCATGATTTCCGTTACATTATCTGAAAAATCCCGAGGCAACTGTGACTTGATTAATTCCGTTTGGAGATTCAACCAGAAGATTTTTTCACATTCCAATATTTCTAGTATAATTTTGGACAATCCGATGTGTCCACGAAAGAACATACTAGTATTATTTATAGTAAAAACATTAACCAAGTTCACACAAGTTTGATTCTTTGTCTCCAGTAGCCTTTGCCAAATGGACAGATTCGAATGAAGTCTGTTGGTGTAAGACAAAGCATCACTACTAAGTCTGTACATCCTTCTGTCAGTGATTGCATTGATCAGTTTCCTGGTGGAATAAAACCAAGGGCCAAGAGCCGACTCTGCACATCTCAACCATCCAATATATAATTGGAAATTGCGACTCTCTGATTTAAATGTCTGCATCATAGCTCGTCGCGTAGCTGTGTGGTCGTAATATTCAATCCAATTACTTTTTAGCCTTTTATTGAGTTTTTCCCATCTCTCAAGATTTTCATTTGTAAATATTTCCTGTGCTACACTGTTAGCAGCTTGAAATATACTTCTTAATTTGTTGAATGTGTCACTTTTCATTTCTTCCTTCATGGTTTCTGAGGTAACTGAAAATGTCTCGTACCAGAATTTGTCAAGTTCATCTGCAAGCCGCTTCTGCACCGAACTGAGGTGCATGATTCTCACCATATTCTCCCAGAGTGCCACCAATAACTCTACCTCTCTGATGTGAAGAGCATAATTCATCTGCACTGCAATCTCCAAAGAATAGTTAAATTCCGATCGCAGCTTCCCTATCAAGCCTTCCCTGAAAACAGTTCTGTTAACTGCCAGTATGGGTAACGGCCTACTTGTCTGCGTCCACACGTATGATGATTTCTTACACTGTTCAGGACAATAGCGTTTCGTGTCGTGTACAGCTCCTACAAAGTATTAGCTTTGCTTTCATTGTAAAGTGCAATAGTTTATCACAGTAAGAATTTGTGTGCATTATTCATGCATTCATATGTCCATCTGGGTATGCCACCTTGCTATGAAATCTTCTGACTCTAATCTTCCATAATAAAAAGGGCGCTTATGGGGTTTCATAACACAAATTCTAGGGTGTTTATTTCTGAATATCACATACCAAAGGCCTGCTTCTTCTACATTAACACACATCATAGCAATGTCCTTTTGATATCATATATCATGCTTTTTTAAATGTTCATATATCATAACTTTCACCTCTTCGTTTTAATATGTAACTGAAAAAGCCCGGCACACACTATGAGTATTAAAAAAAACTTGATAATTCTGCTATTGTCGGTGGAAAAGGTTGAAATGTGTGTTAAGTGTTTATTTGATATTGGGCAGCAATTTTATATAACGCTGTATACGAAGCATAATTGCTTTTCGAGGGTCATGTATCTCTGGCGAATTCAGAGGGGATGTTAGCCCCCCCCCCTTTCATTGTCATGCATGTGTGTGTGTGTGTGTTGGGGGGTGGTGGTTAACATACACCAGATGGGTAAGTGTCCATACATTATTTTGCAGATTTCACAGTGAAATTCAACCTTTGTTTCCATTACTTGGGCCCTACGTAGTCTTGGGGGATAAAGGCAGGACCCTGCAAACTGCTATAGTGTAGAATGAAGAGTACTAATAATTCGCTAAAGATCAGTTTGCTTTGAGTAGCCAACGAATCACCGGGTGCATTGCTACAGGGATATGAACAAATAATAGATATGTATGCCACTGGGCACCCAAGGTGAATGCTATTCTTAAATCCTTTGAGCGATAAGCAAAAGCGATAGTGACTTTGAAGCCACTGGCTGAACAATTTATCATGGATTAAACTGACCATTAATGAAAACGAAAACAACTTGTGCACTTGTTAATCACAGGTTGTTTGTAGGTATATGCAGTTACAACCTTGCCAGCAATTGATTGACATTGAACATGGGACAAGGAAAACTATTTGTATGTACAAGTATACACTGTATGTACATGAATCCTGAAAAGTAAATCCTTTCAGAGTGCAACACGCCCAAACATAACGTCTAGGTGGTGTCTTAATGACTTTGTTAGATACAGGCGAGATCCAACAAATACTCTCATGATGGCAGCAGCTACTCTCGTTTTGGGGCACTCGATTGGCACATGAAATTTCAATCCAGGGAATATCTTTACATATATAAATACTCAAAAATGTAGTTGTATAATATTCCAATGACTTGATACTTGTTTGTTTAAGTTTCAATGTCATATATTAAGGGGTAATTTTTGTGTATCACCAACTTATAGTTTCACATATCACAATTCTAAAATAAGTCATATTTCCCAAATTCCTTTGCACCACAAACTCTTGCCGGGAACTATGGATTATAGCACATCATAACGCAATTTCACCATTTCCCTGTTCTTAAATTTGTTTTTAGACTTTCTTCAGTCATTTTCGTAGATATTCACAAAAACTTAGTTACTCCCAACGAAATATATTCCTTTTTATAAAAACAGTTATATTATTTAATACATTGCTTTTTGGGCAATCAGAGCGTGGTGTCAAAGCAAGCGAGGCCGGGACATATAATATATATATATATATATATATATATATATAAGCAAAGTACAGCCTTATTAATGCGGACCCTTCAGTCAATGTTTCGTATTGAAGATGTCTAGTTTTTCTTTGTGTTTGTTGAATGTGTAGACTGTGGACTCTAGTGTTAAAAATGTTTTTCATTCTACAGCAACGATTCTAATATTATGGCAAAAGATCTAGGGAAATGTCACACATTTCGCAATAGCTAAAGAAAGAATAGTATGCTAACTTTTAGAACATATCAACGCAGGCAAGTTCATTTTATGGTTCAAGTATTTGAAATGCATTTTCCCAAACAGTTTGCTTTGATCATTTATATGAGTGAAGACATAATACGTGTTTTATATGTTGCATGAACTGTATGTAGCTTAGTCAGACCCGTCTGCTCGTCTGTCCGTCCTTGCGTAGGGCCTAGTCTGTACCATATTTCCTATACCCTTGGGCTCACACTAACTTAATTTGGCGTGTAGACACTTCCTTGAATGGCGGAGTGTCATATACCAAAATTGGGTCACTGTGATCTATATCTCAACCTTTAACCTCACAAGAAGTTTCGGCTTGTTCAAGCCATATTTCGTAACTATACTCAAAAGACATGTAACGCACAACTTAACAATCAAATTGCATTTAGCCGGACAGAGAGACGAGGTAGCGAGCAAATTTTAATAAACTATGATTGAATATTCGAGTAAATTTATTTGTTAACAAAATCTTGCCAGGAAACGTTCATCTTGCACATGTTTATAAAAAGTAACTTTTCGCATGCAATATACTAAAAGCATTTAACTTATCGGAAACAAACCTCACCTCTTTCTAACACAACTTTTAATGTATGTTTATATGTATTTGTTTAATCCATTGGAGAAAACAGAATACGCAGCCGGGGCCTGCTTTGGAGGCAAAATATCTTATTTCAAAATTGTTCTTGCGCTGATCAAGGCACACATGAAGGCACAATTCTTTTACTTTCATTGAAAAAATGCTTTGAATGGGAATAGAATCAAACTAATATTTTAACTTAGCCTGATTTAATTAGTGGAATTCATTATAAATATCATCTAACTGTTAAAATACCTGACCAGTCACTAAATATTTTATTGTCTGCAAAGCAGATCATGTTCCGGCTAACTTCGGGCAAGGGTGTAGAATATTAGGCCTGGTCAAGGTAAAATCATATAAGGGGTCAAAGGTAAATGTCCCAGTGACCCAATTTTTAGTGCATGACACAGGCCTATTCCGTGAAATATACAACAGCGAAACGGCCTTGGATTAGGTATTATGGAACACAATTGACATTTTCTCGCGTTTCAAAGTAAAGCGGGAATTATTTTTTTCTGAATGTGTTAAGCAATAAAGTAGCCTACATGGCAGAAAAGGGGTAAAGTAAGTAGAGGAAGTGCGGAGCATGGTCACGTGGTTTGGGTATTTTTTTTTTGTACGGTTGCAAAGCAGGTATTCAGTCACTCTAGGTCGAACCTTCAATATATACACTCGAAATTTATAAGCGATTTCAATTTTAAAGGAAGTTTCTGCAACGAGTTTTGTTAATTTATTTCTTGTTGTTGTTGTTGTTGTTGTTATTATTATTATTATTATAATTATTATTATTATTATTATTATTATTATTATTATTATTATTATTATTATTATTATTATTATTATTATTATTATTATTATTATTATTATTATTATTATTATTATTTGAGGTGGAGTTCGGTATCTGACTCCTGAAGTTAACGTTACATGCGCCAAACACAGGTTCCCAGAGTTTTTGGGCCAATAATCTAATTCTAAGGCTTTTATTTCTGTTTTTTTCCTGGGCGGCTACATTGACCAATGAAAGGTAGCATATATTGACGTTTGTTTTTTATGCATTTGATTAAGACCTACATTGTTTCTAAGTGTAGTAAGACGGAACTTGGTCTGCTTTGCACGCAATAAATATTTAGTTTCAAGCAAACTGTCATTGTTTATATACTAGTAATGTAATCAGTGTGGATTTCTGTAATAACAGTATTTTCATGTGTAGATTTGCACTAGAGCAAACACATTTGATATTCAGATAGTGCGTACATTTGGCATGTTTGACCAATGTACACAGAGTACAATTTTGTTTATTAATGGTAACAGCACAAGGCCTGTGAAATGGAGCTGATCTTTCGTACTGTTGGTATCACTATTTAACAATTTTATCATATATGAACATTCACTTAATGTACAGTGTTATGATTATTTACGTTACATATCATAACAGGTCCCTCGTATACAAGGAAATAGACTTCCACTGGGACTTACACCTTCGTTAAACTATCCCCATGGCAGGTTTAGAAATCTAGGGCATTTTAAGGCCAGTTACACCATGGATTAAGCTGTACTTCCTTCTTACATACAGATTCTTAAACCTTAAATTCTTGTTCCCTGGAATTAGCTAAACCACAGCTAAACCACTTTTATACATACGGGCCCTGGTAAACAAATGTAATACCATTTAGACTGTGGCACTTCCTCACAGAAATTGTGACAATGGTGCACAATATCTAAACACAGTTCATAACGAAGGAGCATTATTTTGCCAAGGACAGTGTAGCGGCTGTGGAATGCATTGAAAATGGGTAGATTTTAATGAATTTTACTGGGACAATAAATGAAATACAACAATACTCCCCATCGAGTCACTAGGGGTAATGTATGACCTCTGCCAGGGGTCATGGCACTGACATCGGCTATAAAGTTGCAATAATGACTCAATGGAGAGCATAAAGTCTATAATAATGGACCTGGCTACAAAATGAAACTGTACCATTATCGCCGCTGGCATGTTAGAAATACGCTTAAAGAAGTTCAGCAGATGCTAAATGAGACTGTGCTACCATTCAACAAGGACACTACTGCTAGAAAGTTACCTATGTTGCTCACCTTTATCTCTTTTACTTGTTATAGTTATAAGTTGTGTAGCTCAGCACAGTTCTACTTAAATTAGATTTTTAAAGTAACGCTTTCTCACCTCTACGTATATATTTGCGTGCACACTTCCAATATTTCTGCATACTGCATGGTTCTGTTGATTCTGTAACATTAATTTTTTCATGTTTGAATATTTGGCTGTTTCTGGGGTTGTTCTTTTTCTTAAATAAAGTTTTCCTTCTTCATGGAGAGAGACCTAAAAACCTCATGTTTTTGCTTATAAATATAGTCACAATATTGTCCAGTCAAAAACGTGTTCTAAGCTCATTACTTAAAAAAAACAATGCGCACAAGACTTCGATTTTCAAACTAATAATACATATACCAAATACGTAGACCCTCAACATAAAAAATTATTTCGCCATGAAACATCTGCATATTACATAAGATAAATCACTAAACATTGTAAAAAGGTACATAAGAAAGAAAAAATTGGAATTTCAGAAATTTGCGTGATGGTTATGAAACTTGAAAAGAGTCTTTACAAATAAAATTTATCGTTACAAATCCTACATTAAGAACTTCAATACGGTTAATTTAAAACAACTTAAAGTTTCAAAAGCTGTCAAAGAATTCAAGAAAGATTTGTAGTCACTAACATGGAAAAAGCAGTTTTGGAATCATCTGCAAAATATATTATCTGGTTGTTTTGAAAAAGGAACTTGGTATAAACAATATTTCAGACATAAGCGGAAATGACGTATATAAATTACCCTAACAATTCATTGATAGTTTGGTAGATACACATAAAGATGAGATGAAAATGAATTTTTATGTCAAAATTTCTGAAAAGGACTCCTCTATTCCACTTTTGTCCTGGATACTCAAATAACATAAAACCCTTTTAAATCTAGATCCATAGCTGGTGTTTCAAAATGTACAAAGAAACAATTATCAAAAGAAGTAACATGGTGTTGCACTGTAACTAGGAATCATTTTCGTAAATGCTGTAATGCAACTTCTAGAAACTGTGAAATAAATTGTTTTTGGAGTATTAGCAATTTTTCTGAGTTTGTATCTGAAACCAAAGGTGTAAAAGCAAAAAAATATCAAATGTTTTGATTTTTCTACACTGTACACAAATCTAACCATAGATAAAGTCAAAAGTTGACTTTCAGAATTAATAAGCAAAATGTTTAAACATAGTGGTAAACCATACATAAATATTAATTCATATACAAAGAAAGCATATTGGTCACACAATAGATATTCAAAAAGTAACGTTCAATTTTACACTGTTGAAACTCCGATCGATGCTATAAAAGTTCTTTTGGATAATACTTTTGTTCAATGGGGACCATTGTTTTTTCAACATATTAAAGGCATTCCAATGGGTAGCAACTGCTCCCCTTTACTGGCATTTTTATATTTAACTTGCGTTGAATTTAAGTTTATGGATATATTGATGAAAAAGTACTTTCAAATGGCTACAAAATTATCATACAGCACAAATTATATTGATGACATTGCTTGTGTTAATGTACAAAATTTCAGTGAATTAGCTAAACAAATTTACGCAAAAGATATCCCTTTGGAGGGCAACAATTCAGATGGTTTCAAAGATGTGTTTCTAGACATTGATATTTAGGTCACTGATGACAGGTTTTGTATTAAAGTCTATCAGAAAATATGTGAGTTTAACTTTGAAGTAGTTAATTATCCGTTCCTGCACAGTAATATTTCAGGAACTATTGGATATAATACGTTATTGTCACATATTTTGAGATTTGGTCGTATTTGTTCTAAATTTCAGGACTTTGCATCTTGGACCAAATTTATTTACAATAAACTTGAGTCAAGAGGATTCAAAGATGTACTTTTGATCAAATATTTCTACAAATTTTGTGGTAAATAACCGAAGATTGTTAAAAAGTATGGCTTCAATAATTTTAGAGATTTTAGACTTGCTTGTTTTGCTACTTAATTTTATCTTTTGGCATTATTTTGTTTTAATGTTCCTCTTTCAGACGTTTTAGGCTAGCTTGTTTTCTGTTAGGTTACACCCCCAAGGGCTATCGGTAGCAAGTAAGGGCCTCGAGAGTCACAAGCTTGCCTAATTGTACTTGATATCTGGTTAACAAATATATATGCATTGCATTCCCTTCACTTCACTACAAATGGCTTTCATTCTTTTCTGACTTGCTCTATAATTTTTGCTGTTAATAGCCAAAGATTATAAGAAAGCTTGGTTGTAATAATTTTACAGTTTTTAGACTTGCTGTTTTGCTACTTACCTTTATGTTTTGGCATCATTCTGTTTTAATATTCACTTACAGACAATTTAGGATCACATTTTTTTTTGTCAGGTTAACCCCCGTGGGGCTATCGGTAGCAAGCAGCAGCCAACGACAGTTATATGTTTGCCTAATTGTACTTATAGTCGTGTGGGAAAATTGTTTTGATAACATGTTTTTGGCATAAATGCTAATTACTTTATTTCTTTTCTGACATGCCTGAATGCACATTTACTCAATATTAAAAAATACTCAAAATTGACAGTATTTTCTCAAATGTCACAAACCTGACACATTACGTTGAAAAATTGACTCAGGGTTGGCAGTGAAATAGAGCTTAATTGTTTTTAGACTTTCAGAGTAAGGAGTAGGTGTCATCATGGAGTTTGGGTTACATTTCTGGTGCAGGATGTCCATTGTTGCAGTCCTTGATAGGATTTCCCTTACATTGTACAAGTGGTCTAGCTGCAACTGTTTACTTTACAATCACTGCGACTGAATATAATGCCCCAGTTTGTTTCCCCTACAGTTATACACTGGCGGGCTGTTTAACTAGGATAAGCTATCCAGCGAGAAAGGGTATATATTGGTTCAGGGGTTAGTCAAATTGTTCTTATCTGTACCTGTACTATACAAATTTAGTAATAATGGTTTGTTTGACAGGTGTTCATTCATAATGAAGCTCTGCATTTATAAGCAAAACTTTACGTATTTAGCTAATTCATCATTTGCCACGTTCATATTTATTATTTATTATGTAGATTGTGTTTGCTGAATATTTAGCTTAGCTACTCAGAGAGACATATGCGGGTAATAGGCTTCGAACATGTTCTGAGTAGTTACCCGCTGAAGACCCTTTGGGCTTATACAGCCTATATCAAAATTTTACAGAGGAACGTGTTGAATATGAACAATTGTACTTCCATATGAATATAGGTTAGACAGGGGCAGGTTAGCTTATGGACAGTGAAGAGTTCGGACTGCGGAATAGGGTGATGACTGCTAGGAAGTGGTTCTGAACAAAAAAACAGAAATACAACTCTCTGTATGTCCCATTCTTCACATTGACATTGTTTACAGGGGTATTTTAATATATTTGATGTATGTTATACCGAAATGGGTCACAAAAGAAAATCATCTAATTTACTAAATTCAAAGATCGTTGGTCAAATATTACAGAGCGATAAGAAATGAACTTAACACACACGACTCTCAAACGAAAGGTCATTCAGCTGATCATGTTAAGCTACCAAGAGTAGCTATATGCTTTTAAAGACATCCAACAGAAATTGTGATACTAAATATTAATAAGGCCGGTTATAATTTTGGCTTTTTTGTGAACGTTATTTCACTGATGTCTAAAAAAAAAACTTTCTGTAGCTAACTCTTCAGACGTGAGAGGTAATAATGTTTATGTACTGCACAAAGATAATGCTAATCAAGTAATTCGTTTTGATATATATATATATATATATATATACAAAAATAAATGTAGAAGAAGCACTTGATAAATCACTATTATGTTTAATCGTAGTACACTGTGGTTTTAAATATATTAATGTAAACACATAAGCAAAAACGCTTTATGTTACAAGAAACACTATACCAGAGGCGATGCTTTATCATAGACCCCTAGAAATTTATTAACGCGATTAAGTCATTTCCTTCTTGAGAATCCTTGTGTCCCATGCAGGTCGTTGGTGTTTCAACAAATTAAAGGTATACCCAAGGTCAGTGAGCATTCACCTCTATTAGCTGATTTGCTTCGCGCAAAACAATTCCCCACCCCATAATTGTCCTTTAGCATAACAGTTATCGTTTGATGCAAGATATATTTATATTCCTTGCAAAAATGTCGCTAAACAAATTTAGCCCCAAGATATCCCTTTGGAGAAATTGATAATATTCATATTCACGTTCTTTCAACAAATTGTTATAATCAAAATAGTAACAAAATTGACGCATTTAATTTTGAAATGGTCAATAATTTGTTCCTTCCGATTGCTATATCTGCAAGTACTGGTTAGCATAGGATTTTAAGAAAAGATTCATATGTTTTGGTTGTATTTGTTCAGCGTGAGATTTCTCTATTATAAAATCATTTCAAGACGATATAATGCAGTACACCTGATGAAGCATTTTAATACATTCTGTTGAAAATATCCCTGCGTTGTCACGAAGTTTGCATTCTGTCGTTTTAAAGATTTCAGATTGTTTTACTCAGAATGTTTAATCTTTATTGTCTCATAAATACCTTTTTAAATACACCTACCACTTTAATCTATTATACATTCTGCAATTTTTTGAAATTTGAGATATTTTCATGCCTAGTCCTTCGTGTGCAGTAGAAGGTACTTCAGGGTTGAGAGTATGCCTCGACCTGGATCTAAGTGGCAAAGAGTATCAAACATGCCACGTTGAATTCCTCTGTAAATCCTTGTTCCATTAAGTTTTTATAATATAAAGTATTGGGTACAGAACTGTATTGTCTGTTCTCTTGAATTTTTACGGACGCTATCAACAGCCAGGATCGTAATAAAAAGCATAAAAATAAACAAAAATACTCACTTGATAGTTACGCTTAGAGGTCGCAAGTATTTCAATTAAAACTCCCCTTTGCATCATGTCTATCAATATATGGGTGCACGCACAACATTAAGAAAATGGGTATCTGGTGTTTGATAAAGTAATGCAATTGAAATGTTCGGTTTGAATACAAGAAAAATAGCCAATTTAAGATTGCAATTTGGTAGCTCCATCTCTTTGTGCACAGATTGGGTTGGCTTGATTTTTAAAGACCTTTGTGTAACTTCACAATGCTTCACTGTTGCTCCTGATCGTATGACTCGAAGCAGAATACTTTTATTTTACCATAATAAAGCATACTACACACATAAACCCAAAGCAGGTAGAGAGATTCCCATTCAGGCCAAAATTATTCCACGTTCATAGAAGCCACCTTGACAGAAGGATGAATAAAGATAAGATACCATTTAAGATATGATTGAAAATGGGTTCCACTGACAGTTGCAAACTGTTTGGTTATGTGCTCTAAGTACGTTAAATTTCATCATCATCATAGACATAGTGCGGAATGGTAACAAAATAATTGGTTTACACACATAGTAGTTCGGTGGTGATAAAAAAAAGGCTTATCACTAAAATGCATTTTGTTTAAGAAGAAAATCTATATTCATCATATTGGGAGTGTTATAAAAACGGTCCACTAATTCGTACATTATGCAATTCCTTTTACCCACACGTCCTGACCCTGCCACAAATCCTATACTTCTTGTGAGGTGTTCATGAGTTAATGCAGCTGGTTGAATGGATGAATTGTCGATGAAATATACTGGTAATTGTTCATGAACTAACTTTAAACAGGATTTTAATTACTCGTGAGTGAAGATATCCTTGAATTTTTGCAATTTTTATTTTTTATTTTTTTGTTTTTTTTTGTAAAAGGTGGTTCTGAACATGAAGATAGTTACTCTGACGTATTACTCTTATCACTTTCTTTCCTTTTGCTCGTCTCAGAAAGCATAATTTAAGTGTGGCAGTATAGGCGAATTGTACAAAGCAGCTAAGATATTTTGTGGACGGTATTCTTTAAGGATATTGATGATGGCCATTGTCTGAGATAACTTTGCAGCAATATTGTCT
>OZ026627.1:82934890-83132390 GCA_964020975.1 Hermodice carunculata | reverse complement strand
ATACTGATGCCCTTCATCTCGGTTTTTAACAAAAATTTCGATTGTGCCAATTGTCAGTGAATGCATATATTTTTATTGATTGCCACGTAAATTAATGGAGATGGGAATGGTACTTCACATTTTCGACATATCCAAAACTTTCAAAGAAACTTCACATCAAATTTGGCAATATGCCTTAGGTAACTCTTTACCAAAAGTGTTAAAATGGTCACTCTTCAATTATTTTTTAGGTTTTCGTTTTTTTAGGCTTATCTTTTTTGGCTGCATATCTTTGAGAAGAGGCTTTCTCCAAAACGCTCCACCAATGGCTCTGGAATTGCCTAGGGCGAAATTTGTTCAACCTGTGGGGCTGCAATTTTTTTTTCTAATATTATGTTTTAAGTTTTTTGTGTCTCTGCTATTTTGGACTTCACCAAAGGAGTCACGTAAAATATTCTTAAACTTGGTGGAAACGTAGCTTGTAAGAGGGTTTGAATTAAGCCGTTTCGATGTATTGATACCTTGAATGTCTCACTTTTCACAGAGGTTTCAATTCTGGTACGTGTAGTTTAATGCATGCTTTCCTATTGATTACTAAATCAATGGGAATTGCAATACTAATTCACAGTTCAACTTCTCCATTACGTTTTCCAAATTTACTTCATATTTGTTGATAATGAGCCTGAGATTAATTTGTAAAACGTTTGTCCTAGTGATCATGCTCGAATGATTTTTGTTTGTTTCTTTGTTTTTAGTTGGCGGGGGTAGGGGGTAGGTCGGTGTTATTTTTGGGTTAAATGCTAACAAATCTTGTTTTTTTCCAAACCCGCTCTGCAAATTTCTTTGCAATTGCACACCAACCCTTCCAGGTACTCCTACACCTGCATTTGCTGAACAGGTGGCGATGTAAAGCTTTTCCGTGTGAAAGAGTTTTTTTGGGTTTCGTTTCAGTTTGTTTGACTGCTTGTCCCGAGCTGTAAATTTGATCCTGTTTAAACTTATTAGATATACCTGTACTTGATTTTCATCAAATCGTCCTCTGCATATTGGTGCTTTCATTTTCTTATTTCAAACATTTTTGATAAATTTGGAAAAAAATAGTAAATGGGATACGTATAATCAACAGTAATGATGGTTTCAAACAAAGGTGACCTTGAAATTTTGAAGTTCATAGGGCCGCTTCAGTTTGTGCGTGAATGTAATGTCAGCTTAGCACAGGACTGTCACAGTCCTCCTGTTTCTGATATTTGATCTTAAACATTTGTTATGGCTATTTGAATTCATCCTGGGTCTACGATACATTTCTAAAAACATGGCCATTTTACCATTCGCACTAAGGTAAATTACCTGAATTTCTCACATTGCTTATTGCCCCTAAATAAAACAGTGACCAGTAATTAAGCTCTAAAGCTATCGAAAGATGCGACAGTTTCAGTCGGTTTAAGGTAGGAAAGGCTAACATCACAGGCCATAAATGTTTAAAGTCAAATTTCAAGATGTGGGAATTCAGGCGACTACTTTAGTGGGGAAGTCTGCCGTCCCACTGGACAAATTTATCTCAGATATTGTTATTATCAGAATATGTGCAGGCTTTACGCATTCTGTACCTATAGCGGGATGTGTCTAAGCACCATGCCACTGTGCGAACAATGCAGTAGATTTAACCTCATGGAAGAAAATAACAACAGCAAGCAAGCCATATTGAGTGCACATGAATGAGGCACCTAACTTTTGCAAACTTTAAATGTATGTGTATCCTACAAAAGTGTAAAATGGCATAATCTTATACACAAACTTGTCGGAAGTTAAAACTCTGATATTGTACGGAAATAAAATTAACGTAATGGCTCAAACATATATGCCTACACAAACATACACACGCACACAACACCATATATATATATATATATATATATATATATATATATATATATATATATATATATATATATATATACATACATACATACATACATACATATTCATTACAGTTATGATACTAACTATCATAAGTACATGTACTCACAACTGTAAATGCATCCTTTCTGTACCATGGCCCTCTTTATCACATTCACATCATCTTTTGCAGGTTCTTGCTCTGAAAGATACACTTCATCCCTCAAGAAAAATTCATTTCTTCTATCATTCATGTTGCCTGGGTTGAAATCCAGTAAAATTGTAGTTATGTTGGCTTTCTTTAATTGTAGCATGGAATCGAAAAAGTTGTCCCCATATGCCTCTCGTCCAATGAATATGATTAGCTTGGGTGCACCGACTCGAAAAAGGTTGCCTTGATCGAAAAATGCTTGCTTGGTTTGTGACACTGCATTGTCAAAGTGTGATAGCCATAAGTAATACTTGGAAGCTTCTTGCGTTGCATTCAGTATCTCCGTTTTATTACAAGACCATGTGAGATGTGTTTTGATGGCCTGTTGTCGTAATGATACTACTGAAATGCGGTTTTTATTCGGGGCTAAAGCTATGCTGTCAAGGATAGCCTCCGTGACATCCCTATTGACGTCTTTAGGTGCAGCAGCGATAATTACGATGTCTGCATTACATAGCACTGTCAACAGAAAATTGAATAGTTACTGATTTAATTGCCATCACCTTATGTTCACGCTTCAGATATGTGTTTGAAATAATTTTAAGTTTGACGAGACCTGCTGATGAAAGTTTGTCAATATCTTGTGATATATCGTGCAAGACAAACGACCACCGACGTTGAGTTGACTTCCAACCAGATCACTTATTTTTCTAATCTGTGTGCTGTATATTAAGAATATGCTTGTAAGCGTATATACAATCATTTTCGATATGTACGTGACAAATAATGTTACACAGATGTTTGATTATTTATATTGGTATAGTTTCCTGTATAATTTGCCAGATACCCCTAACAATTGATGATTAACTTAATAAAGTAATGACAATCCACACATGATTAGCTTGAGCTTAATTTAACGAAAGTAACAGGTGTTTCTTTCCTAAGACTTTTGACCAGCCACTGGCGGTCATCTTCAGGGGATGCAAAGACATGAAATATGTTATTAGGCTACACCAGCCTCCAGGATAAATCTATTCTTAAACAGGGTGATGTTATGATAGACCCTTCGATAGGGTGAGCAAGTGGTGTCTGCATGCATCTCTGGACAAAGATGGCTTATGTTTCTTTACTCTTGTGGCTTGTTTTATTCCTCTTATTTTATAATATGGCAAAAATGTTTACATCAATACTTCGACCACTGACAGGCAATTCTCCACACTACTGTGAAAACTCAACACAGTTTGTCTCAGGAATAAGACAATACATAGTACGGGATGAAGAATAAATCTGCTCTGCAGATTTAACTGCATTATTTGCCAGTGCACCAATACATCAGGCACTAGGTGTCTTTGAAAGGGAAATACAAACAAACAACTCCTGGCAGTCAAACACAAACTTAGAAAAAGATGACATAGTTGATCTGACAAGCCTGTGCCTAAACTGCAAATACTTCAAGTTTGACAACAAATTTTATAAGCAAGTACATGAGGCGGCCATGGGCTCTCAATTATATCGATCATAGCAAATTTGTACCTGGAAAACCTTGAGTCAAAAGCATAACACTCAGTGCAAATGCCGCCGAAATTCTATAAAGGCTATGTGGATGATATATTTTTTGATATGCAAGAAGAACCATACAGATAAACTTGTACAGCACCCAAACCCACAAGATCGATCCATAAAATTCACGTCTGAGAAAGAAACAGACAATACGCTAGCCGTTTTTAGATGTGCTAATACAGAGAAATATCACAATTGAAATCCTGACACAAGTGTACAGAGAGAAGGCCCACACGGATCAATATCTCAGCTATAAATCGGAACATCCAATGAAGCACAAAATGAGTGGAATCGATACTTAACTACAGAGAACAGTTAGGTCAACTACTAAAAAAGAAGATAAACAGAAAGAACTAAAAAAGGTAGAAAGTGTCCTGAACAGATGTGGTTACCCAAAATGAATGATCTACAAGAAGAATAAGAAATCTTCATCACCAAAACACAGGATTGATGGAGAAAAAGGAACACAAAGGTCTAGTAGTGGTACCATACGTGGAAGGTTTAAGAGAGAGGGTTGTGGATATTTTAAACCAGTACAGAGTGAACAGAGCATTTAAACCCGACTGGACCACCCACAGCCTTCTAGTGTCACCTAAAGACAAAATAGAAATGTTCAACAAAGCAGGTGTTGTGTACCACATAAACTGTGTGTGTGGAGAGGACTGCATTGGCGAATTGAATAGATAATTCAAATATAGAATTCCAGAACACAAACGACCCAGCGCTATCGATATATTTTGCTATTTCTTGACATGTAGATATAACGAATCATAAGATACATAAAGGAAATATTAAGTTTTCGGACCATGAGAGTGATTAGCACAAATGAGGAATAAAAAGAAGCTATACACATAGAGAGCCATCTTTAAACAGAGATGCAGGCAGACACCACTTGCCATCCCTATGGCCCAGTCTATTATAACATCACCCCTATTTAAGAAGAGAACTGTCCTGGAGGCTGCTGTAGCCTATTAATCAATTTCATGTGTTTGTATCCCATGAAGATGGCTGCTACGTCGGCTGGTCCAAAGCCTTGGAAAACAAAAAACCTATTCCTCTAGTCCAACTAAGCTGAGCATTACAATTTAAAGGGTTTTTATATGCATGTACTATAATGCTAACTTACGTTTAGGTTGCACATACTCATCAATGTTGTTCTCGTGCAAAGCACTTAAGGTATGATGCAAAACAGATTCTGCGGCTTTTGTGGATCTGAATAGGGACGAAATATAACAGGAAACCTTGACTATTAATGAAATTGACGTAAAGCAACCTGATAAATTACACAAGCACGCAGCTTTGTTCGAATCCATAGAGATATAGGTTTCCTACACAGGTAAGTCAATATCCGATGAACAAGTCAAATTTATTGCAGGTATGTCTACGTTACAGAGACTGTTACACACTTGAAATTATTGTATGGCTTTCGATATTATCTTTAAGGCTTTCATTAAGTTAAATGATATATGTACGGAGCGCATTGACAAGCCATCTTGAGAATACCATGCACTTGATTAACCATGAAGATTGATTTTTAAGCGATAAAATGGATGTACACACCTGTGTCTCGATTCTGGCATGCAAATTACGTTCGGAGTATCAGAACAAAATATTAGCAATCACGAATAAACTTTTGAGGTTTTATTCTTCACACAAAAGCTATTGGATATCATGACGGTTGAAGCCTGCTTAAAGACTGTGCAATCCTGGCCTCCTGGGTAGCCTGCATCACATGCCAACTAAGGTAACATCTTTGACCTATTTTATTGCGTTTTCTTTCTCCACTTCTTCTGACAAGGGCACTCATTATACCACATGGGGGCCTGCGGCCTCCTGATTGCTGTTACACAGCTAGTTCACCATTCAAATGCACTGCTTGTTTGGATCCTGGTTATTATGTGCCTCAAATGCGTTTTTTTGTTCATCGGTGTTATGAGGGTCCCATCAGGAATCAAATATTGTACATAAAATGCAAATTCTTGCTCTGAATTCTAAGGCGATATCACCAGCACTCTTGTTGCATAAAAATCATTGACACGACTAGGGTGTTGTGTTGGAATCCACTGAAAGGACGTACATTAAATTTATGTTACCAGTTTAATATGTGAGTTCAAATGGTATGCACATGAATAATTATTTGACCCCTTGTGGTCGAGGCATCGTCGGCTACAAAACGGGTCAAGAAAACCAGTTGTACACTTTGACATCTGATGGCTCGAGCTCTTACATGTTTGTGTATTGGGGGTATTACCTGTGAAACTGGGAAAGACTGACAGTAAAAGTCATCCTTCACCAATGAAAAAGAATTAGGCATAAAAGCTTCAAGCTTTCAGTGCTTTTCAATGGTAAACTACAGGAAAATGTTCCATCTGCAAGGGAAGGACAAGCCTACGGTACCAGACAGACGGAGTTACAAGCATTATCATGGGGGATAAACACGTAAATTTGGCGAGCATGCATGTGGATAATGAAACAAGAGGGCTTGTGTGAACAGCCAATGCTCAGCTGACCTGGAGAGTCATCATAACTGTGGCTCTCTGAACCTGGGGTAGGATCAAGGTCACCCATGTACTGAGTAAGACTGACCTCCATCGAAGAACACTAAAATGTGCGACATCAAGGTCCCAGTTCAAGTAGGTCTCAAGTTAAAGTGAAGAGTAAAATTGATGTATGTTACACTGTGACCTCACAAGTGAGGTCATGGTCGACCTTCGTAGAGAAACACTAAGATGTGTATCATCAAGGTCCTGAGACAAAAGAGATCTCAACTGATCAAGTGAACAGTAATTTTCATGTCACTTGTCCTGTGACCTTGGGAATGAGATCAGGTCAAAAAACCACTGGAGCATGACCAACTGCACAAAATTGGTAGACACTTATCAAAGGTATATCATTACCAAGTTTGAAACCAACCAGGCCCCAATTATTTAGTTTATAACCATTATAAGAAATTTTCATGTAACAATTTCGTTTTGAAACCTTTTTAAAGATTTACCATCGAAATGCATAACAAATCCAAAAATCAGAGGACCATTTGAACAGACTTGGTAGTGACCCACCCAATGTACATAAGAATTTTAGAAAAAATGCAGGGTGAACAAATTAAGAATAAGGAGTATCTAGGAGTGTTCTTGTGTGATATTAAAGCAATTGGATAAGCGGTTTTGGAGAAGAAGGTGTTTTAAAATTCCCCCCTCCCTCCCCCCAAAAAAGAGCAAAAAAATCGTACACAATCTTTGAATTTGATCAGCATTAAGTCCTAGATTCGTTGAAAGAGGAACATCATCAACTGCAGAAATTAAGTAGGCCTGTGTTTCAAACACAGTTGCCAATTCGCAGAACTGTCACATGAGCATGTCAGCCCATCATATAGAATTTTGGAACAAATTAATTCAGATTTAAGACTTTGTGACCTCTGTGGGTTACTCATTGGGATCCCCATTATTCGACCCTGTCTTTTAAACCAGTTTTATAATCGCGGGGTAAAAATATAGTTTCAAGTTCATATATGAACACTAGCAGTAATGTGTACGTTAAATTACGCATGTGCGAGTGTACAAGAACAATGGTTTAATTGGCCTGTTAATAGCTGAATACACAAGTCACGTCCCAATGGTCTTGCCAGATGTCCTGCAAGGGTGTGGGTATTTTACAAAGAAAAACAGTGGGAAGATGTACATTTTCCCTAAAAACTGCCCACAGAAACCAGGGATACGCTTTGTATGAAAAATGCTGAAAAGAAAGTTTTTCAGTCACACTTAGTGCTTTACATACTTAAATTATGAAATGCCCAGTCAATGGTGGAATGCATACTTTATTCAAATTTATCCAAGTTTGCAGGACTTTCTATTGTTCTTCATGTTCACTCATGCATTACACGCACATACACTATTAACAGGGGGGGGGGCGTTCACAAATAAAAAAATGTATTGCTCGAGGGGTAGAGGGTGGGTGTTTGGAGCTCCCATTAATCAACCTTTTTTACTGCAAGGTTAAAGACTACTATCATCGGCTCACTTTGCGTGCAATGCGCACAAAGTGCACCGAGGATAGCTTTTGATCTAGGATTGTTGGTACTTGATTGAAAGGTGTTTGCATGAGGAATGTGAGTATGATATAAATAAATCCGATTGTAGTCGAATTTAGCACTGAAAGGGTTAATATGTGTAACCAAAGGGGTGGGGTATTTGAAATTACGCCCCTCCCCAAAGCATTACGCAATATGTGACCCCATGGCAAAACCATTTAATGGACAGATGAGTATTGTATAGTTTAGGCCTACCGTTTTCCTGATCACCAGTGACCTTGGTAAACTGTGAGAGTCATTCAAGATCTTTATTCATAATAATTAGTTTCTTATTTGATGTTAACCTTACCAAACTTCAGCAAGAACAGTGCCTGCCCAAGGGATATGTAGATCCTTTAATCATGGTACTTCTAGTATTGAAACAATGTAAAATGTGTTGGTTTAAAAACAAGGTTACGTCCACCCAGTCTATTTTTTCATTTTTCTTCACCGCTATTGCTGCAGGTTAGTTAAAATAGACATATATTAACTCCAGAAAAAATTTTACATTAATTATGATAATAATAATACTTTGATCACCATAGGTTATTGCGAATATACTATATTTAACCCACCTGGGTTGAAGGACCAGCGTCACCGGATAACTAAAACTGGCTGCCCTGTGTCGGTGTGAAAACAGGTCCAAGATTGACTTGGCCTTGTTTTTAAATCGAATTAAATGACGTCCTTCACCCCAAAAATTAAAGAATTAGTATAAACTGGTATTATTAAAAGGCAGAGGGCTAGTTTCCGCATCATGTGGTGCCTTACATGTAAAATACCCCAAATAATATGTCTTAGCCTTGGTCTTGTGCTGATCCCGTCAATTATAGAGAAAACACTTCCCATTATGTTATATTAATCATATTTTAAGCACATTTGAAATGAGATGTGGCATATATTTCCAGATGGACTAAATAAAATGATCAACAAATGTATTTATAAGTCACAGCTGACTGAGGTCAGTTAACCTTAACCACACATGTCCTGGGGATAAGTCATATCCCCCGGGGTCATATCATGACGTTGATTAAAGTTTTTCCTGGTATAGCAATCAGAGGGCTGTTAAAGCGAATTATATCAAAGATCCTTCAAACTAGTTGTCTGCCTAGTAATATGGATAATCAGTAATGTTATTTTAAATATAAACGAACATGTGTATTTACTTTTCTATGACACTTATTCTAACGTATCCCTCCGCCCCCTATAGCTGGAACTGTACATGTAGAACGTGTACCTTTCATACCTACGCAACATTTTACTCATACATATTTTTTTCTCTCCAGCGTCACTGATATGTTTCCAGTAATTACCCATCATTTGTCATTATATCAATTTATCAGACTAGTAGAACAATTGCCAATCACTTCACAATACATCATTCAACAACACTGCCCTGACTTCGAAAAAAAACCCCATACCCCGCAAAAAACAAAAACAAATAAAAAAAAAACAAAAACAAAAACAAAAAACAAATACAAAAAAACAAACAAAAAACCAAAAACAAAAAAAACAAAAACAAAACAAAAACAAAAAAACAAAAAAACAAAACAAAAACCCCCAACCCCCCCAAAAACACAAAAAACAAACAAACAAAAAAAAACCCACCACACAAAATAACAAACAACAACAAAAGAACAAAAAACAAAAAACAAAAAAAAAAAACAAAAAAAACAAAAAAAAAAAAAAAACAAACAAAAAAAAAAAAAAAAAAAAAAAAAAAAAACTAAAAAATGTCACGTATGTTTCTTATGCTATTAAGAATTTCGTTCGGGGAGCACAAGTTACCGGTTCAGCAAGAAAAATGCTTGCATGGACCCAGAAATTGTTTATATACAAACCAATGTTTTACTCTAGATTTGGAATGGTGTAACCTATAAGGGTCTGAATGGGCTATTCACCCATTCACTATAAGGACGCAATTTGTTCATTCGAGAACGGTTGGTAATCTATCTACAAACCACCCAGAGGCACCACTTTTAACCACTTAAGTAACTAAGTAAAGGATTTAAGCAATTACAAAGGTCTAATTTACTTTAGCTACCCCTCAGTAGACCTGCCATCAAACGTTAGGCCTTATTTACAATTTGAGCTCTCTGAATACAGACAGACATCAGTAAAATAGGTGGCCGGGCATATTTTGCTACCTACAATGTAGAGACAGGTGATGGGAAATAGACACAGTCTAAAGAGTTTCCTCAGGCCGGTTTACTGCACTTGGTCCATTCTCCTTGCTTTTGGCAAGTCGGCTCTGTGGTCAAACAACACCCACAAAGTTGAGCTACAAGCTACCCTAAATTTGCAGCCAAATATGCTGTTTTTCTGAAACCTGCCCTGATGAACCTAATGAGAAGAACATGCGTACGCGTATGCAGAGGCCTTGCGACGCAACTTTACTGGAGTGTCCCCCAGACCTCCTTTAAGGGAATCAAAGACAAAAAGAAAAAAAAAAACAAACACGTGACGCGTTTAATTAATATCCGAAACAACGGTGTTATACCTCATGTATTAGCTTAACGAACACAGCTTTTTTTTGGCATAGCCCCACTGGACGGCCAGAGGACAGGGTAGTTGTGACCTGCTGTGTGTGGCAAATCTTTCCAGGACGCAGCAACTGATGTATACCGTCAATGATATAACACGCGACACATTGTAAAATCTAGTCCCATACACTTTATTAGCAACAATCAAGGAGGCCTGTTTGCACACAATGGTATGCTCAAAAGACTCAACGCTGTACAGAGAAGACATAACAACGTCCACACAGGAGCTTGGCTAGATTGTAAAAGCTGTCTATTTTCCCGAGCCTTTGCATATGTATCTTGCTGTTCATTCAGTCCAGTACAACAGGGTCTTTCTAAAAGATTAGCCTTAAACTGTTAATATCTGTTAGTAAATATGCTGCTATGAGAGCTGCAGTGGTCCATGAATCCATAATCATACTGCTATTTTTTAGAAACACATCATCACAGACTTCGAAATACATTATCGGCATTTGATTTACGACTGAAAGACTTCTCCATGACTTGTTGTTAGCAATTGATGACCATCTACCACTTTATGATATTTGAACGTATGGCTGAGGGAGAGAGTCTGGCACAAGTGGTTGTTTGTGAAATAACATTTTACATTAATGACTGTTCTTACAACAACACTGTTATTAACCTTTTTCAATTACTGCATACCTGACTGTGAAATAATTGGTTGTCGATTGGCACAGGTTAGATATGGACTTCACTGGAAGGTCAGCTGTCAAGTTATTAACCCTTAAGTAATCTTTCTTAGAATCTCGTTAATAAATACTGTTAAATGTCTGTAAAATGTACTTGTTTTCGAATTTCTTTTATAACATTCATTTTCTGTCAAATTTACTTGTATTATAATTACTAGAAGCTTTCCATATAATTTCACTCCAAATCTTCACACACGTCCAATCGTTTTAGTTTTGATACATGAAAACAGCATGCATAAAAATTCTGTTTTGTTTGTTTGAAAGGTTTATCTGACACCTTCAAATTATTCAGCTTGCAATTATATCTTTATATATTGAATATAACAATTATATAGATATGAGCTATAGTCTATGCAAGTCGACCCGGTTCAGTTCATGTACAATTAATTCATCACCACTAAATATATTTGTAAAATCACATGCAAGTGCAACCCGTATGGTGAAGTCATGTGATAAACACAATACAAAACAGGTAATACCAACATTTCGTTCGTGGCATATGCAACACATAACACGAATCACGCAAGTATTGCACACTCTACATACTCCGTACAAAAGCAGTGAATGACACGAGTATGTTGATTCTGACATATTTGTCACCATGTAATGAGGATGCAAGTTGCAGGCATGTAAACATTGGTTGTCGTATGCGTCTCATTATCATGGTCAATGCAAGACCATGTGTGTTAACCCACTGTGTCATCATAACCATGCGCTCTGCTAATTACATAACCAGCAACATGACCACTGGCACGTGAAGATCCGTAGCCTCTCCTTAAAATAACTAAATTAACCTGTGCACTTCAGAAAGCATGACCAACTGAGAATAACCAATGTGGCATACAACAAGAAGAAATAAAGAATAATATATACTCATTGGCTTGACGGCACTTGTTGGCTTGCATCAACGCTACAACCAGAAACATAAACCATACAATGCGAATATATATCTCATTAATATGCCCGTGTTGTATTAGTTCTGGTGACATAAACATTTCACATACCATCACACACCATCTGGAATGGTATGGAAAGTTAGAATAAATACCCAGAGTGGTAGGTAATCTCATTTATCCAAGTTAACCATACAAGTCAACAGGTACACACACAACCAGATAATGTATGTGTATGGATGCATATATTTTACAATAACTCCAAACTAGCATCGTTATATTTTCTGCACTCCATTTATGAACAACAAAAATTAACGTATCTGTCAAGGTGAGACAGTAAAAATTTGAATTCATTTTCATGTCACTTCTTACACAAATTAATGACTTATGTGTGGCATATCACTGTGGTGTGACCATTAGTTGGCACCCACATTGGAAGGTTATTCAGTCTCCCATCTGGGTTTAATGGGAGCCCGACGAGTCCCATATAAAGAGATACATCTTTTCATCCCTGAGACAGGTGGAGGGAGCGCACTGTACACCACTGTCTGGGTCACTTTATTGGACGATACTAGTCAAACTGCATTGTTCAAGACTGAAGACCAATTCAATACTGAGCAGTGTCAAAAGGTGCACTCATTTAACAGCTGTATGGTTATTCATTATTTGAACATATTGGGTATTTGTTCACGGCATATTAATATATATATATATACAATATTTGACCATAAATTATTTTTCAGTCATTCAAAATTTAAATATGGCTGGAGAAAATCTATAAGCTGGGAGATTATACATACAAATGCAAATGTAACTAGCCTGATAAAAGTACCAACGCTGTCCTTTCTATTCAGTCATGAGAGCCAACATATAAAAAAAGTTTGCACTATCGCAGCTCACAACCTTCACTTGCTTTTGAAACACTTCTCCCATGAAATTCCATGGGCATATTTAACGAGATATGTCTTTATATACCTCGAACAGGTGGAGGGAGTGCGCAATAAACCACTGTCTGTGTCTCTTTATTGGACTAAAGTAGTGGAGCTGCATTGTGCAAGACTGAAACCAATTCAATACTGAGCAGATAAACAAGAGTCGATTCATTTAACAGGAATGTGGTTACCTATTAGCTGCACATATTGGTTATCTGTTCAGGACTCACACACACACACACACACACACACACACACACACACACACACACACACACACACACACACATATATATATATATATATATATATATATATATATATATATATATATATATATATATATATATACATAATCACTCATAAATTAAATTTCAGTCATGTTTTAAGTATGGCTCAGGAAGAACACCATCAGCACATGTCAGCTGGATGACATATTGTCACCTGTCATCCCTCATTATGAGCCCCCCAACTCTGTCTGACAATTCTCCAATGATCCTGGGGATGTTTGACACTCATTGAGCTGTTGGCCTCTAGCTGACCTGGGGGGGGGGGGAGTTTTCATTAACCTTTCTGTGTTTTGTTCAGCACGGTTACAATGTCACTATCAGTCTTGTTGAATGTCAGAGTATTTATTTCAGTTACTTCCATGGCATCTTGCTTGTGTTCAAATTGGTTTAATTCCACATACCTCTCCATCCCATTTTCCATACATTCTATTGCAATATCCATTGATTACTGTGTCAGTTCAAGGCTTAACTTTCTTGACAGTGCTGCTGACAGCAGGCCCTGCATGTACTGCCTTAGAAAATTGCATCCTGTATCAGCAGTGCAAAGGTCAGGATAGGCTCTTTGCACTGCTTGCCTGAATCAAGGGTTTTGTGAGGCCAGTGTTTCAGTTCCTTTTGGGGTTAGCTTTTCCTCTGTAACTCTTAGCTTTTCATTCACATCAGCGGACAAAAATGTTCTTTCAATATGGCCTTGACTCTGGCCCAAGAAATATCTCGTCTATCCCCAGGTTGGCTCTCAATAAACCTCAGAGTCTCTCTCCTGAAGGGACTGCAGGTAGCTGTAGTAGGTATTAATAAGACACCAGCTTTGTCATGCTGCAGTTGCAGTAGAACTAATAGTAGATCTATATCATAGAGAAAGTCAGCAAACTGAGCTCTTCATTACAGCTGCTCAAACTGTCACTCAGACCTCATAGCTTGTCCGTCCTCTGTTCGGCCTGCCATTCCTGGGATTGCTGGGCATGGACCACTGTCTGAGCTGCTTTACAATCATTGTACAGTCCTACCAAGCTAGTTGTCAGGACATGCCATTGTTCAGCATCCATTTCTTATGTCCATAAATGTAATATGCACAAACTGTTTAAAAAAATCCTTACACAAGCTTGCCATTATAGAATCTAGTCCCATAGATTTTATCTGCAACAATCAAAGAGGTCTCTTTGCACACAATGGGTATACTAAGAAGAATCTCTGTTCTACAGAGAAGATATAACAACCTCCATACAGGAGCTTGGCTAGATGTTAAAAGCCATTTATTTCCCCAAACTATTCCATATTTATCTTGCTGTTTATTCAGTCCAGTACCACATTCGCTTGCTAATGAATAGTCACCCATATACTATTGATATCTGTCAGTGCATCTGCTGCTATGAGAGCTCCAGTCATCCTTGCATCTTAAATTATACTGCAATTATTTAGAAAAGACATCTTCAAGACTTCTAAATACATATTCGGCATTTGATTAACGACTGAAAAAGACGTCTCCATGACTTTGGTTCCCAGTTGATAACTCGCTACCACTTAACGATATTTGGACATACGGATATGGGTAGAGTCTGGCATTACTGGTTGTTTGAATGACACTGTAATTGCCCCTTTTTAGTTAGGTACATACATGGCTGTGAAATAATTTGTTGCCGATCAGCACAGACTAGACATAACCATCACTCAAAGCTCAGCTTGAACTTGAATAAAGATCAAACCTTGTGTGCCCTGTTTTCTGTTCACATGTGCCTTTTACCTACACAATGTGTTTAAAAATCCTAAATGTGGGTTTCACTCCAGGACAAGGTTATTGATATCTAAACTTGCCCTGATTTGAACGTGCGATGCGCCTTGTGAAACCCTATCCCATGGCCAGATCTGAAAGTGGTTAATCATACCACATTTTAGCACGTCATTATGTTTGTGCTTAAATTTCATTCTATAAAAGTTACCCCCCCCGCATTAAGACTGAATCAACAGCTTTCCTCAGTACGCAACTTACACCAAGGAAATCTGTTGACCTGGCACATGATTTTGAGAGGCTTTATTCACATTTTTTTATTCAAATATTTATTATGAAAATAAATTCCAAACTATGAAGGCATATGGCATTTAAAACTAGCTGTTTTTAGGGGAAAGAGATTAATTTACAGTATAGTCCCTGATGTATTGATGCTGTTTTCACTGGAACAAATTTGTTCCATTTAAAACGGACTTCTGAATCGCAGGAACACGTGTGTAGGCTTAGGACGAAACGTTGCCCTCTCTTATTCGTGTATTCCCACCATATAGCCGCACACCAACAGGGCAAGACAATGACAAAATAGAATAATAGTACCTAGAAATCCAAACAACAAAGAGCAAAATAAAATTAACCAAAAAGATTACTATACAAATTTAATTTCCATGCAAATTTAGAAATCAGCAAAAGTTGTGTCTGGTTTGAAATTGCCACCACTGCCAAGGACATGTTCATTGAGTTCTCCCTCTGACATCAATTCGGCAAAAAGTCTTATTGAAATTGTTTCTGAAGACCCCAAAAAAGCCTGGTGTGTAAATGCTTTGTACAGTGTGAAGAAAGTAAGTTTATCATGATACCATGGGTAAATTGTGAATGCAGTCATCATATATCTTATTTTCATTGGTTGAACACACTTTAGAGAAGTTTTTTTTCGGGTACCTAGCCTTTAATCCTCATATCGAGGTGTGTGCACTCAGTTAAGAGATCCAGGCACCTGCAAGTTGGTGCAAGCCTCACAACCAGGTGCAAATTGGTCCCTGATTTAAATCAATTTTTGGCTCGACTCCATAGTGATGCAAAATTTCATGGTAAAGTACGCAATGTAATAATGTTAAATGTTGCTGCCCTTTTAATGAGTATGTATTAGCCCAAAGTACATCAAATTGACGCCGTATCACCCTTTGCTGTACTTTGACCACAGTAGGCTAATTCGGGAAACAATAGTAAAATTAAAACAATGACATTTCAAGCCGCCGAAATTTCTCATGAATATTTTCAAAACTACACACACACACACACAGACACACAGACACACACACACACACACACATATATATATATATATATATATATATATATATATATATATATATATATATATATATATATATATATATATATACATGTGTGTCTGTGTGTGTGTGTAGTTTTGAAAATATTCATGAGAAATATCGGCGGCTTGAATGACATTATTTTAATTTTTACTATCGTTTCCCGTATATATATATATATTATGTATTTGTGTGTGAGGGCACTCACCTAAACAAATTGTTGTTGCAAATGGTTACAGATGGGAATGGAATCGTTTCTCCAAGAACCTCTTCAACACTGGTAACCGTCTCATGTTTGCAGTACTCGAGGGTGCGGATTATGGTATATGCACTTAGCGTCAGACACGACCCGAGTACAAGAACCAGCCAAACTATTCTTCAACAGAAGTAAGAACAACTAAGAACACTGAAATACATCGAGTAATTTGACAGTCAATCCAAACGTAGGTCTGTGAGTGAATATGTCAAATGTTTCAGTGGCCTTATGAAGACTGTGCTTCAACAGAAATAAGAAGGACTGAGAACAATAAAATACATCGGGAATTTGACAGTCGGGCGAAACGTAGGTCTGCGAGTGAATATGCCAAATTTCTGAGGGGCCTGATGAAGACTTTGTGCTGCACAGAGAGAGAGAGAGAGAGAGAGAGAGAGAGAGAGAGAGAGAGAGAGAGAGAGAGAGAGAGAGAGAGAGAGAGAGAGCGCGCAAACAATGACAATATGCCTGACATGAACTGGTTATGCACTGAGCTTCAAAAATGGAACATATGCAGTTGAAATAGAGGCATGACCATCATTCTTGTGATATCAACATTTCTGCCGTGTACAACAATAAATCTGACACATTTGTACATATAGAACGTATGGTGTAAGCGTACAGCTATATCAATATTTTGTCACATTTTTGACCAGACACGGGATTCCTGGTAACTCAGCTGATGTAACATAATCCTTGTGGTACAGTAGTCATCCAACCTACCACAAATGCTATAGAATAAAAGCTATGGATATTTTCATAGTCGACGTATAATGGTACACGTTTACTGCTGAAATTCTAAGGAAATCGTCCGTCATGTGTTTGTGTACTAGTTGAAAGAATATATATACTCTCAAAATTATGAAAATAAATATCCATGTGGACAGATATCCAGATATTTGGTTGCATGTATATATGGCTCTGCAATTGTAAGAGGACGCTGAAAAGTCATCTAAACAGGGCACAATAATCACTTCAAAATCACGATAAAACCTCTGAAATCAACGTAGTAATCTTGTTCAATTCCAACAGTATATAATTGGGACATGTTTTTGGGAATTGGATTGAATATCAAACTTATCAATCATGCACAGGGCCATATCATAGAAAGTTTCCCCTGGAGGTTGTGGCAAGGTAGACATAATGTTTTCAGTACTTTCTGAAAAACGGAACCAGCCAATGGAGGACCACATCAAATTTTGTGAGTAGTTCACTACACACGCAATGCACAAAGACGATTCGAATTACAAGCCGACTTGTTCTATGTGCATAATAATTTATTTATATCTTTATTTTATATACAGGAGGTATAATAGTAAATGAACAAAGTACAAATATGACAGGCGCAAAAATACATCTAGAAAAAAAAGGAAAAAATAATGATTTTATATAACATATATACCAGTTTTTTCACATTTCAAAGGTCAGGATGACCGGAAACGCACAATGTTTAGCACAAAAAGTCAGTTTAGTACTAATAAACATTATGTTGTCCTATAATTCTGTATGTGAGATTTAAGTTCTTAATGTTTCATCCCTTGCCTCACAAATCTTACCTATTAACGCCAGAGATTGCTCTTCATTGCTAACTTTCAGGTTGCATATGGATTCGGAAAGTTTTAAAATTGAATTATTGTAATGTATATTTGTGAATGATGTACATTGACATAATAAAAACCAAAGAGTTTGATGCATATGATTGACTGGCATTCATTGCCAGAATATTACACGTGTTTTCCAATCGTTTGTCGCTGTTGATAACTTTTGTGAGATATTTTAAAAAAATATCTGTGTAATTGCATTTCAACCATTAGATAATTGCAAATCAGGGGTAGAAATTGACTGTGAGTCATATGCGGAATTTGCCACATAACCTTGACTCAATAGGGTTTAACTAGAACTAGCAGGTGCACTGCATTGAAACTTAGTTTTGTACATCAAGGTGTGTAACATATTTTCAAACAGCGTCCATAAAGATGGTAAAGGTGAGATTCCTTTTGCTGAAATGATGATCATGAACACTAGCAACAATTTCCAACACGACCCAATGGACAACGACATCTATTCAGAGTTGCATATATTTTTTCTTGAAACTGTTGGAAAAAATGTTAGGTTAGTAAATATTTCATAGCAAAATTTGAAATTCTCTAAGGTATTTCTGAAATGGGATAAATAGAGTGGACTGTCTGTATATCTGGCTAAACCTTAACTTGTGCAGAAATCCTACATGTATATCAAGCATAATGACCACTCCGACATTAGAATAAGATTTTAGGTTGCTAATATATAATCCGATCCACAATGTTCAAACGAGGGCTCCACACGCATAATCTTGATAATTTGGTTGAGGTAGCTTTTTGCATATGAAAGTGATCCTCTGAGAATACAAAAACGTAATAAGAAGAAAGAAGAGGATAACCCCATGAGAGGGTTACACACACACAATGTGGTCAGGGTAGTTCTTTTTTATTCTTAAGTTAAAGCCATGAGAAAAATTAGACCAAAAAGTAACAAAGTGGAATATGATGCAATCCAAGCTCTACAAAATACAACAAAGAGTTGCCCACCACATTTAGTTATTGGAGCTTTTTACATTCTATAGGTAAGAGAATAGGAGGAGACTAAGAGGATGATGATGATGATGATGATGATGATGATGATGATGATAATGATGATGATGATTAATATTAATATTATTATTGATGATGATGATGATGATGATTTTATTATTATTATTATTATTATTATTATTATTATTATCATTATTATTATCATTATTATTTTGATTGAGACACTCTAAGAATAACTATGAGGAAAGATAACTAATTGCATATCATGATGATAGCAAAACACATAAAGATAACTCCTGCCAAAGAGATAAAATTGTTGGTTAAATGTTTCCTGTCTGTTGATTTATTGCAAAAGCAACATCTAGGCTCACATTGAAGTTGCAGCTTTATTGAGTGCACAATTAACTTCTTAGGTGAGACTAAAAAGCATATATACTCTTAGAAAATGCATGTTACGCTTTGACATATGGAAACTATGTGATGTGCCTCTAATGCAACAGCTGTTAAATAATGGATTATATTTTAGAACTAACGTTATAAATTGTGTGTCCTAATGCACCAAGAGCCGCAAAAATTGCTTTTGTAATCAGAATGTTAAAAGGTGCAGGAAACACTTTTTTCACAGTTGGCTGCCCAACATAAATTTCAATCGATACTTCCGTATCATGATATCCACATTCGGCCGTAAAAATTTAGATCTTATTAGTATCATAAACAAAAAGAAGCGCTCACTCGCAGGAGTATGATCTCCGGTTAGAAAAATGTTTTTGATTTTAAACATGCAACGCAAAACATATTGCAATAAAATGCACGGTAAAAACAGTTGAGCATGAAGTGCGTGAAAAGGAAATGATGTTGATTGGACTTTGTCTAAAACATCATATTTTGACTTCTGAATCCGGAAAAAGAATGGATTTTTCATATAAGTATCAAACACATTTGTGCTTTCACCCACCTTTAAAAATTCTCTTCCGAAGCAAACTTTATGAGTTTATATATACTATAATTTAAAATATATAAATCTTACAGTGATATGATTTATATGTTGTTGTAGTGACAATTCACTTTCTTTTAGCTTACCCTGAAGGTTTCCATGTGCGTTGTCCCACTAATATATTGACCTGAGGCCAGAAGACGCCATTTGAGATGTACGTCCGGGCATTGGATACTTGATACGTGTGCTCAAAGTTCCCCGCTGAAGGCCCATCATTATCATTCAGGTTGATCAATCTTTTTTTAACAATTGTCTGTTAAACGTGTCTTCGATAAGATTTGAATTAAATAAAATCATTCCCATGTTTCTGTATTTACATATAGTAACTTTATGGGCACCGAGCGTATGGACTGTGGCTAAAGGATTTACGGCAAATGGCTTTATGGAAGTGTTGCAGGACATTTATGTTTTTGAGATAAATGTGCTCCTCATGGACACGAATATTTATCTATTAATTGTTTTGATCAAGGAGGTTTTCTATTAAAACTGTAAATATATCAAATGAAATATGATGCAACATGCAAATGTGCGTATTTTCGAAGCAGTATTGAGTAAAAGAAACGATGTCTGAGAAAGAGATATTAAACGCAATTTCTTTACAAACGCCAAAAAGAAATTTGGATCGATTTAGTCAAAGTGAAGAGGTTTCTCAATAAAAAGAAGCAGAGCAAGCTGAGATTGACATCAATATTGGAATATAAGCGCTCACGTTTTATATTTCAGTCTTTCTACGTCAAACGTTTCCACTGAACTGAGTTCAGCAGTTTTGTTCATTGAAATATAACAACTCTACGATCAACACCTTAATGGTTTCCTTTTTTGGGGGGGGGGGGTGTGGGAGTGGGGGGAGGGGCTTAAGGGAAGTGTTTTTTGTCTCACAAGGTGCTGTTACAGAAAAGTTTCACGTAAAGCACCAGAGAGGCAAAAATAATAGCATACACCGAAAGTGCGTCTAGGACATGCTCTGACAATGTATTGGAGAAAATTTTCAGGGATGATATATTTCAGGGAAACTTTAAAAATGATTATTACCTCCTGAAACTTATTCCCTCTTCTGCGCCTATGAAGCGGATTCCGTGCAATGTGGTTTTTTGGGTAAAATCCGTGAATAGTTTTCGCCAAGAATTACTGGAGTCTCCAGAAGACATGTTGCACATACATCAACGATATACCTCGGTGCTGGAATATTAAATGGGTCGGCAGCAGTCTGCCTTGAAATTGTTTCCAATATCTAAGCTTTCAACATTGAAGTAATCCTTTTATTTGGGGTTGATCATCCAATTTCCTATGACATCATCCTGTTAGTAATATTCATGCGTAGAGCATAACATTGATCTCATACAAGCTCTAGTGTTGCACGAATCAGCTTAATACTGTCCAGTATCCCCATGTTCCTGGCGGGTTGGATGAACGTTGTGTATTTTTTTTCCAATTTGACTGCAAAACTAACTCATTCTAGCCATGCAATTAAAGCAAAAAAAAAAAACAAAAAAAAACCCAAAACATGGGCATGCGAGGCAATCAATGGGACGTGCGCACACTGTTGCATTCAATACGGACGGCTCTGGTGTTGACACACACAGAATACAGCGCATGTGGCAAAAGTTTGACACCGGCGACCAGCTCGATGAATTGGACTCTCCTGGGAGCCTTATTACCCTTTAATCATTTAATTGTGTACATGTTTATTTAAAAAAAAAAGCTACCGGCAGGCACATCACTTCACTTCACTTCGATTCTCTTCAGGTCAGTTCAGTACAATTTAAGTAATACAAACAAACAAACAAGATTTCTAGAACTGAAACCTACGAGTCTAGGTCTTTTCAGATGTCCATAACCCGAAGAAAGTTGTTCGCTACTGTTTGCTCCATGAACTTATATATATTCCAGTATATCTTGGGAGCATACAGTACTTTCTAATGGGGTATATTTTGTTCAACATTTACGTGTGTGTGTATATGGATAACATACAAGGCTTCTTGGATTTAAATTTACATATCACAAATCTTAATTTGTGCGGTTATATCAATTTTCTTCTTAAGTTATAAACTACAGATTGATTTGATTTGATTGAAATACCTGTGCAGTTTTTTCTTGCTGCTTCTCTCCAGGAATCCCTTGACCTGTTAACCTGTTTATATAATAGATTCGGCCCATTTGTTAGCACAGTACATGAGTTAATTTTAGATAGTTTTTTTTTAAATTTTCATTTCCCTATTTTATTTGTTTGTTTTTTTATGGGGGTATTCCTTTTTGTTTTTGTTGTTTTATGGAAGTTTGAGCATTATGATATCTGGAGCATACGTTCTTTTTATATTTGCAATCATACCGACGCTTTGGGATTTATTAGTTGTACATATATAATGCCAAAATAATGCATTTTGTCTGGAACGTTGAACATGCGGATTACATCGGGCATAAAGTTTCTCTTTTTGTTGGATGAGTAAAGGATTATAAGTATATTTGCATCAAGACATGCAGATATAATATTGTCATGAAAACACTCAATTTCATCACAATGTTCTAGACATGCAAACTCTAAAATGTACAACAGGCCAAGGAACACTGACATTTTTTTAACGCTTGATCTGGAACGTGTTTATGTTTTATTAGGTCTCTTTTGTCGGCTTAGTGCCGAAGAAGCTTGTCCATATTTACCCTGGAATCAGTACCTACAACACTGCATATTAGGTTGTGTGCAAGGTCTACACGTAAAGTTCCTTGACTATGGTCTAATGGGTTACCCAGGTCGTCACACAGAATAATCTGTGACATTTTCAAACAAAGTTTCAGTCACAAAGAAGAGATGAATTGTTAATCTCACTGAGTTTGTCTTACATTTAAATGTTTAGTGGACATTATGGTCGGGAAAATGTGGACAACTTAGAAGCATTTCATTGTGAATAAAACACATCAAACCTTTAGTAGGCACTGATTGACAGCAAGAAAAATGAGTGTTAATGGTGCTTCTGAATATTTAATTATTCTGATCTTTTATTTGGGCAAGGACCGACCAAATCCACTTCATTCACATACGGGCATTGCTCCATTGGCAGATTGACATGTCAGACAAAATATGTGTCCTCAAAGCTGCAGTCAAGACGTGGCTGAATCAATATCGATGTCCAAGGATCTTGGCTGGTGATTGTGTGACCAAATACAAACTAGAATGGACTCATTAAGTCTTGACACGTGTTGGGCTCACTTTTCCGTTAAACAAAACTTTCGTGTAAGAAACCTTTTGGCATGTGAAAGTTCACCAGTGCATCCTGTGGAAGGTGATAAAAAGTCACATAGAGAAATATGCAATGTTAAAATATTCTCCCCGCCTGAAATATTACAAAACAGATCACAAATGTAAATACAACAATGTTTATTTTCTCAATGAAGTTAGATGTGGAATTGACTTTTTGCAATATCTTCCCAGCCTTGCAGAAGACCTTAGATAAGGGCATTTTGCCCAAAAAGGTGGAAAACGTATGAATGTGACCGGGCAATATGGACAGGCCGCAGGTGAAAGGTTCATGGGGCAAACTAACGAATGGTCCTGAGGGAAGGTCATGGCTGCAGATGCAGGGTGTTTGTCAAGACTGCGTGGTGCTGCTACAATCATGGAGTAACCGAAAATACTATAATTCGCCTGATCAGATCGAAGTCCACTTGCAAAACAGCCATAAAATAATTTATCCCACATGTGATGGCACCACATACATGTTTAAAACACCTACTGCTGAGGTCTTCCCTCCCAGCCAATCGTCATCTTTGCCCTATGAACTCTGCTGGTGGCATATCTGTGTTCACGATGGCATTCACTTTTACCACGAATTTATGACAAAAGAAGTAATGGCTTGTCCGAGACAAGCATGTGTAAATGTATCATTAACTTCAGAACTCTGATAGGGGCTGTCCGCGTGAAGTAAATTTTGAAGCTACAAAAACTATTTGCATGAACCGTGATAGGTATATTGATCGCAAAACGTTGTCAAATATGTCAATAAATTGTGAATTGTGCATTATAATTTCAATAAGACTTGAATTGTGAAATCAAGATTTTGTCCCGTGAAATGTGAAATAACGTTTTCACCGTGTTTTAAATGTTTTTCACAATGTGACACCGGAAAGTGTGAAAGTACATCTTTTATCTGTGGTTTAATTGTGACCAATCCTTGGCTTATTTTTTTTGTGTGACCTGTGGCTTCCGGCTTGGCTTCCGCTGCACCCCTCCCCCCCACCATAATGTCTTACTTGCTTTCTAGCTCTACGATGTTCTACACCACAACTTCATTGGCATGGTCAATATTTTCAACAATTTTCCGCTTCTCTTTCTAATCGACATGCAAATCTGTTGTTTTAATACAGTATCTGTTATCATCAAGCGATCCCAGCTGTGGCTTCCTAGTGTACATCGACAACCGCATTGCCATCACAATAGACGGCTGCGTCATCACATTCATCAAACAATAGATTTAAAGGTGGTTAGGGTTGAGAATAAATAAATGAATAAAATTACTGAGTTGAAGTCGTTTCCTGGACATTACCGTGATTGTCCACCGCCCCCCCCCCCCACCTCCAAAAAAAATTGGAAATTTATTGGGGTACCGGCGGGTGAATTGTTTCAGATCCATGTTTTTTTTCTTCGATACATTCACTTTGGGAATAAAATCTGTTTTGTTTTGCCTCTGGTATATATATATATATATATATATATATATATATATATATATATATATATATATATATATATATATATATATATATATATATATATATATATATATTTATTTATATATAAACTAAGCAAAATTAATAACCCTCCACTAAGATTAATTCTTATATAAAAAAAACACACACCTGTTTTGAATATATTCAGTGTTTCTTTAATTTTGTATACACTTTAGAGTAGATCTGTAGAGGAAATTCTAATCGAATAAAGTTACGCTTCATTGCACAGTGTCAATAAGCAGACAAAGTCTGAATCACAAGTTCGCAAGAGTACCTGTAGAGCGCTCAACCATGCGTATGAACTGAGTGCAGAGTCCCATCAGAAGTTATCACAGATGGTGCTTGGTTGCGTCAAAGTTATCACAGACTGTACTTAAAGTTAAGGCATTTTCTGAGTTCAATAGAGCAGAAATTGACTCATCACTGTGTCACATAGAGCACCTTTAAATGTCCATTCAATAGGATGTGTAGCCACCATGGTTGTCAATGCACTGTTGGCAGTGTTTTTGCATGCTGTAGAAGTGCTTTCTCACAAGTGCCTGAGGTGTACTGTCCCACTCCTCCAGAAGATAAGGCCGTGGATCTGCGAAGTGTGAGTTAGGACCCATCTTCTGGTACACATTTCTTTTCATATGGCTCCACAGGTGCTCAATCGGGTTGAGGTCACGTGAGCATGCTGGTAATTCCATCACCTCAACACTCTCACGATCCAGGTAATCACGAACTACAGCTGAAACATGTGGCCTGGCATTGTCGTGCATCAGCATGAAGTTGTCTCCAATGGCACCCGCATATGGAATCACATGGGGTTCCATGTCATCCGCTATGTACCGTATGCTTGTCATTGTTCCTTCCATGATGACGAGGTCTGTCTTGCCATTAGCAGAGATGCCCGCCCAGACCATGATGCTGCCCCCTCCGTATGCAACTGTGGGCTGAACACAACAAGCAGCGTGTCTCTCCCCTCGCCGTCTCCATGCACGAACACGTCCATCACTTCTGTGGAGGGAAAAGCAACACTCATCAGTGAAGAGAACATTGGTCCATCCTGCATGTGTTGTACGGACATGTTCTCTTGTCCACTGCAACCTTGTGACGTGGGTTAAGAAGTGGCTTTTTCACCATGCTCCGGGACCTTAAACCAGCAGCATGCAGTCTGTTATGAACGGTCTGGGTGGACATGCGTCTTTGGTGAGGATTGGATCTCTCCAGCTGGCTCTGAATATCAGGACCTGTGCGGCTCCTACTCCTCAGTGCTGCATTGACGATGAAACGGTCTTGTTGCCTGGTGGTCAGCTTTGGCCTTCCCGGGCGTTATAAATCTGCAACATCATTTGTGTTTCGGTATTCTCTCAACAACTCATTGATGGATTTGTGGTTCACACCCATTGCCCGTGCGACAGCTCTGCAACTTTCACCGGCTTCAATGCGACCTATGGCTCTTGCCCTGTCCATTTTGGATAGCCTTGGTATGGTGATGTTCACAGTTTGACCAGTGATGGCGAATCCATAACTGACAGAAAAAAAACCCATGCCTTTATACCCATGATTGGCACAGTTTCTGCCCACATTACACAGGTATGGTGAGAAAATCAATGGTCAGGAGGGTCCTAACAGGGACAGGAAAGACCACTCATGATTCTGTCTGCGAAGTGCACTTTTTGACTTTGTGTCACATTCAGCCCATATGCAGTCAAGCATGGGCTCCAACCTCTGCTCATCTTTACACATGATGTAATCAAAGGATTATGCTACACATAAATGTGCGTATCTTTAAATTACCTAAAAAAGTATGGGTACACCATTAAATTATTTAAGCAGAGGGTTATTAATTTTGCCTAGTTTATATATATATATATATATATATATATATATATATATATATATATAACAGGGCAGACAACACCTGGAAGCTACCACGCCACACTTTGCTATGGCGTAAGGCTATAAAGCTTTGGCAGTTTACTGCATTTAGTCCCATAATTTAATCTTCCAATATGGTACTTGTTTATTAAAAATGTCTACCTAGCATGTTAAATATAGTGTCATTTTGAGACCCAGTTACAGGCTCTAGCCACTGGGCACCGGCGTGGTTTAATCGAACATCTGAAACTTGTTCTCTTCCTTCTGAGGGAAGCTACAGAAATTAATCCCAGACAAACAGAGATATTTCTCTAATTCACGAATTTCCCCGAAATAGCACGACAGCCAGGCATTTCACAATTGAAGACATCTGGATGCTGTTGAAATACAGTAGTTTCGTGCATATTTTGTCATGGTGCGATATTGCCATCCACTATCTGCGATGCCTGATGACAGACGTGCCTGCCGCGTACCTTTCGCAAAGCATCATGAAATATCAGTATCATTGTGCAATCCTTTTAGCCAGAATATTCAAGTAGATTTTGACAGTACAATTCTTTTCTTCGCTTGAGTAGTCGGTAATGTTTCCACGGATTTGGCGTTCACACGATAGATGTATGATGATAAAGCAAGTCAAAAACCCACGTGCGAGTATACAAGAACAATGGCTTAATTGGCCCCTTTGTAACTGAATACACAAGTCACGCCCCTGTGTTCTTAACCTGATGTTCTGCAAGGGTTCGGGTATTTTACAAAGAAAAGCACTAGGAAGATATAAATTTTAGCTAAAAACTGACCACAGATACCAGGGGTACATTTTGTAAGAAAAATGTTGAAAAAAAAGTTTTTCATTTTACACTTAGTGCTTTACATACTTTAATTCTGAAATGCTCAGTCAATGGTGGAATAAATACTTTATTCAAATTTATCAAAGTTTGCTAGACTTTCTTTTGTTCTACGTATTTACTCATGCATTTCACGCACATACACTATTCTCCATACAGTATACCATGCTATGTGTATGGTTGGTCAGTCCCATTAACTATTTCGAAATGTTTGCCTGATTTAATGTTTAACATTGACCTATGCAGTTCGGCAAGCACTTCACCAAAATTGTCTGCTGAAAAGCGACATACCCCAGGCCAACAGTTTTTCTAGGCTTTGGTCTGGTACTTCCTGTCGGTTAAGCGCAGGGAACGATGCTGGCTCAGTCTTAGCTCCAGGAAAAAGGGGCTAAACATTCGTTGGAAAAGATAATGCTGGGCCTTTATAAACGTGTGGCACATTCCATTACCATATTGTATGAACAGAGGCTAAGTCAGACCAAACATTTCCGATAGATTGAGGTTATAGTTGTTGTCACAAAACAAAACCCTCGTTCTGAAGTGTATCTCATCTGATCATGCTGCCATTTGTGTAATTTCCCTAATACTGAACCGTTAAAAAGCATTGGTATGCAACAAAAAGCTTAGTCTTACCAATGAAAATGATATACTGGTGATCTATCAGCATCATTGGACTCATAAAGGGAACGGTAAGATAAGTATAGAATACATCTACAATGTATGTGCAGGGGACAGGAAATTGGCACTGTAGGTGGCATTTTGCTGCCTGAAATGTGTGGGTTCTAAGGACGATGGGGTCACTCACTGATAGTTTTAGTAATGGGAATTCATCACACAGCAAAGTTTATATTTTTGATCAAGAATTGAAACAATGTACATGTGACTTTCTTGAAGTAGAAATTTGATTACTGCACCTGAATGTCTAGCCATGATCAAAACACTTAATTCAGCTTTTCCTTATGAACTCAATGACAGAATTTTTGGCTTCGGTGATGTTAGGAATTGGGACTTTGCAACTCTTGACAGAAGTCACATACCTTTTCATAATAATCAGGCTGGTATTCAAGGAAGTAGAAGAAGTCATGGACAAAGAAAATCACGGGAAAACAGGAAATGTAGGAATGTGGATACAAAAGACCGTGTCTAAAATTTGCTACAGGCTTCCTCCAATGGCATTGATCAATTACATACAGCTCTTAAAGCACCATCATTTCTAGACATAACACAAAACATTCAGTCCCTTTTCAAATTGAAATTTGTTTGCAATATGATTACCAAGGAGTGCAAAATAAAAGATCCCCCATCATTTCCTATAAATATGGCAACAATATTGGACAAAGTATCATGAATTACAAAAAATTTCTGGCTTCAATTACTCTTGAGGAAATCGCAGCAAATCAAAATTGTGACTGTATGTCTTATGTAAATACTCTAATTTTGTTGATTCATGCCACATGTATTTACCGGTTATTTGGATATAATACAAAATTCAGGTTTAAAAGAAATGATGAAAAAAGTTACAAAATTTCGGATATGTCCCAAGTTGAATATTGACAGTATTTTTTAGGATACATGTGATGCACTTGATTCCTACAGTATGAAATGTACAACGAAAGAAAAAATGGAATTTCAGAAATTTGAAGGATGGTTATCAAACTAAAGAGTCTTAAGAAATGGAATTTATCGTTACGAATCCCACATTAAGAATTCCAATATGGTCAATCAAAAGCAGCCTAAAGGTTCTAAAGCAGTCAAAGAACTACAAGAAAGATTTGTAGTCACTAACATAGATAAGGCAGGTAACAATTTTGGGATCATCTGCACAAAATATTATCTGGATGTTTTGATAAAGGAAATTGGTATGAACAATATTTCAGACATTAGAGGAAATGACGTATACAAATTACACAAACAATCCATTGATAATTTGATAGATACACATAAGATAAGATGAAAAACAATTTTAATATCAAAATTTTTGAAGAGGACTCCTCTATTCCACTTTTGTTCTGGTGACCAAATTACATAAAGATCCTTTTAAATCTAGATTCATAGCTGGTGCTTCAAAGTGTACTACAAAACAATTATCAAAAGAAGTAGCATTGTGTTTGATTGCAATTGGGAATCATTTCCGTAAATACTGTAATGCAATTTCTAGAAACTGTGAAATAAATTGTTTTAGAGTATTAACAATTCTTCCGATTTTGTATTTAAAATCAAACATGTAAAAGCAAAAAATTTAAATGTTTTGATTTTTTTACACTGTACACAAATCTACCCAAAGATGAAGTAAAAGTTAACTTTCAGAATTAATAAGCAAAATGTTTAAACATAATGGTTAACCATGCGTAAATATTAATTCATATACAAAGAAAGCATATTGGTCACACAATAAATATTCAAAAAGTAACATTAAATTGTACACTGTTGAAACTTTCATAGTTGGTATGATCATTAAATTTTCATAATGATTTTTGTTTTTTTCAATGCGGACCACTGTTTTTTCAACAAATAAAAGGCATTCCAATGGGTAGCTGCTCCCTTTTACTGGCAAATTTATATTTAACCTGGCTTGAATTTAAGTATATGGATAAACTGATAAAAAGGACTTTCAAATGGCTACAAAACTATCAAACAACACAAGATACACTGATGACATTCCTTGCGTAAATGTACAAAATTTCAGTGAAATTGCTAAAGAAATTTACCCAAAAGATATCCCTTTGGAGGGTAACAATTCAGATGGTTTCAAAGATGTGTTTTTAGACTTGCATATTCAGGTCACTAATGACAGATTTTGTATTAAAGTCTATCACAAAATACATGAGTTTAACTTTGAAGTAGTTAATTATCCTTTCCAGGACAGTAATATTCCGGAAACTATTGGATATAATACGTTTTTGTCACCGATTTTGAAATTTGGTCGTATTTGTTCTAAAATTCAGGACTTTGCATCTAGAACCAAATATATTTACAATAAACATGAGTCAAGATGATTCAAAGATGTACTTTTGATCAAATATTTCTACAAATTTGGCTGTAAATATCCCGAGATGGTTAGAAAGTTTGGCTTCAATAATTTTAGAGATTTTAGACTTGCCTGTTTTGCTACTTAATTTCATCTTTTAGCATCATTCTGTTTTAATGTTTACCTTTCAGACATTTAGACTAGCTTGTTTTCTAAAAGGTCAAACCCCCCATGGGCTATAGGTAGCTAGCAGCTACTGACGACAGTTACAAGCTTGCCTAATTGTGCTTGATATCTGGTTAAGAAATATTACATTTTTATTGCATTTTCTTGACCTAAATACAAATGACTTTCATTCTTTTCTGACTTGCCCTTTAATTGTGCTTTTAATATCCAAAAATTATTTGAAAGTTTGGCTACAATAATTTACAGTTTTAAGACCCGTCTGTTTTGCTACTGAACTTTATCTTTTGGCATCATTCTGTTTTAATGTTCCCTTTTGAGACATTTTAGGATAGCTTGTTTTCTGTTAGGTCAAACCCCCAGGGGCTATAGGTAGCAGGCAGCTATTGACGATAGTTACAAGCTTGCCTTATTATACTTAAATTCCTGTTAGGAAAAATTGTTTTGATAACATGATTTTTGCATAAATGCTAATGACTTTCATTGTTTTCTGATATGCCTAAATGCACATTTACTCCAAAAATTCTCAAAATTGACAGTATTTTCTCAAATGTCACAAACCTGACACATTACGTTCTTACATTGACTTAGGGTTGGCAGTTAAATAGAGCTAAAATTGTTTGAGGGGTACGTGTCATCATAGAGTTTGTTTTACATTTCTGGTGCAGTATGTGCATTGTTGCAGTCCCTGTTAGGATTTCCCTTGGTTTATACATGTGGTCTAGCTGCAACTGTTTATTTTACAATTACTGGGACTGAATATAATGCCCTATCTTGTTTCAACTTCAGTTATACATTGGCGGATGGTTTAATTAGGATTAGCTGTCCAGCTAGAAAGGGTACATACTGGTTGAGGGGTAAATCAAATTATTCTTATCTGAACCTGTACTATGCAAATTTGGTAATTATGGTTTGTTTGACAGGCATTCTTCTTTCATATAAAGCTCTGCGTTTAAAAGCAAAACTTCACGTATTTAGCTAATCCATCATTTGCCACGTTCATATTTATTCTTTATTATGTGGGTTGTCTTAGCTGAATATTTAGCTTAGACAAGGAGCCGCTACTCTGGAGACATGTGCGGGTAAAGGGCTCCGAAACATGTTGAGAAGTTACCTGCTAAAGACCCTTTAATTTATTTCGGCTGAAACAGCCCATGTGACAATTTTGCAGAGGAACGTGTGCAGTATGGACAATAGAAATTCCATATGTATATGGGTAAGACAGGGACAGGTTAGCTTATGGAGAGTAAAGAGTTCGGACTGCGGAATAGGGTAATGACTACTAGGCAGTGGTTCTGGGCAAAAAGACACAAATATAATTTGAATCTTCGATCGTTTCTTCAGAGGAGTGTACACAAGAATTGGGATTCAATTGAACAAAGTGCCACCAGAAGATAAATACTGTGTTTGTACCTGATATTGTGGCATCAAGAGCACATTTTTTTAAGATCGGTCTATCAGCATCAGAGTTTCGGTTACCAAGTTGCTTATCTTGTTGAAACATAAGTCAACAAATACTAATGTTTTCAAAACACCCAGCACTGGTTGAAACTAGGTTTGTATGATGTCTGGAACATAAGAACAAGGAACTTCTAAATATGGCGTATCTGGAATAGAAAGCCGACTTATAATTGTGATATTAGAAACGAAGTCACCAGACTCACCAAAAACTTTGACTTTGGGGAATACAGGGAATATGTTCTGCCTGTCCCAGGCCCACCCATATTACCATGATTACTACGTTCTGAGCCATGCATTGCTCGGCTCGACATTTAAAATTTAAAACAGCGGTTATCATTGTGGTATCAATCCAATTTACTGTACACTGTTGAAACATCGACCTCATGAGTTCATATGACCAGCCTAATTTTATTCAGAAAAGCTATCCCTTCACATCAGGGCCCTGGAGGGTCAGGGTGAACCTGCTGTGCGTCCCGAGCTCGAGAAGGTTAATCACAATAAATTACATGGCTGCAATTTAAAATTCACATAGGTTCAATATTGAAATAAAACTGTCTAAAAAAACCTAAAATCAAGTGAAAGGGACCTTGGTTTGGCAATCCTAACATTCCCACATGACCGCTGAGGCTACATTGTAGGCAAGCAGAAGATAAAGTGTCGATTTTTGGGTTCGATATTTGGGGGTAAAATATTTGAAAAAACAACTTCCCCAAACCGCTCTGCAAATTGCTTTGGAATTATTTAGGGACACTTCAGGGGACTCCCAGACCTAAATTTGTTCAACAGGTGGGGCTGTAATTTGTTTTTTCTAATTTTTAAGCCCTTTTGTCTGTTTTTGCTATTTTGGACCTTTCCAAATGCGTCAACCAGATTATTCTGAAACTTGCTGGAAATACAAAGGTATTCCTAGACAGCATTGTTTGGATCCCGGACTTTTCAAGACTTTTTAAGTTCAGGTACTAGTCATTTAATGTTTGCATTCCTATTGATTACTAAGTCAATGTGGATTACAATACTAATTCACATTTTCGACTTCCCCATATCGTGTAACAGATTCACTTCAAATTTGGTGACGATGTGCCTTAGGTAAATCTGTAAAAAGCTTGTCCAAATGATTATGCGGCAATGATTTTAAGATTTTTTAAAAAAAATTTTTTGTTTTTGCTTTTGTTTTTTTATTTTTGTAAGATGCAAGGTAAACTTTTTCTCTAGAATTGGGCCAATTCTTTTGAAATTACACAGCAACCCTTCTGGGGACCCCTAGAACTTGTCACAAACTGTAAATTGGATTCTCGTCAACCTAACTGGAAATGTACCTTTCCACCAAATATTCTTCAACATAATGGTATTTTTATTTTCTAGTGTCATATCATATATCACAATTAGAAAATAGGCAATGAGATACGTATTTGTAAACAACAGTGAGGATGGTTTCAAACAAAGGTAACCCTGATATCACTTTGAAGTTCATAAGACCGTGTCAGTGTGTGTAAGAATGTAATGTCAGCATAGCACAGGACTGTCGCAGTCCTCTGGTTGTTCCATATTTGTTCCACTATCTGTGGTAAAGTTAATACTATAACAGCTCAGTCAAACAGATTCTATAAACGTGCCAGTAACTTTGGGATGACCCCCCTCCCCCAACGTCAAATGCAGTGAAATGTGGTCTGTAAGGTTGTGCGTTTCAGGTCATACAGGAGTTAATTTCTAAAAGGTGGTACATCAGTACCCTACATTGACTAGACAGATAACATGCCTTCACAGCCAATCTTTTATTTGAAGGCAGATGTACTAAAAACCGTATTATGATGAGTCGGTGTCCCTTGCCCAGCAGCCATATTGAATTCCGTACCACGTAATTACTACAGCTCTTCAAAAGTGGCCTCATCTGATTCTTCCGCCATGAAAATATTGATATAGATACAAATTACATCTTGATAGTATGCTTACTTCTTGATATATTGCTAAAAAACTGAATTTCAGTAATTGCCGCCCTAATATTCCTCGAACTGCTCCACAGTAACGCACGGTCATCAATTGGATTCTTGAATGGGACTACCTGGGCAACCAGAATCTGCAAAGAAAAAACTTTCTCCGCCAGAAAGTAAAGATCCGATAAACAGTTTCTCTTATTTGGCTGACACATAGATGTAAACAAAAAACAAAAAAAAACCGAACAAACAAACAAACAAAACCCACCTCCCCCAATAATAAAAAAAAAAAAAAAAAAAAAAAAAAAAAAATCAAAGAACCGAAAACATCAATTAAAGAATAAATGTGCGATTTTCAGCACAGATATTAAACAGATCGATCTTCCTTCTCTCATGGAAGAATGCCGTTCCGTTGTGCTCCATGGTGAAGTGTATACAGGTACGTGCAGTAAGAATTACAGGAATCTTTCAGACGTCAGCCGGGATCTAATAACAATAACAGCAAATTGGTCTTATTCTAACTTTCGCGCCTATTCAGGCTGCAATCTGGATGTATTAAGGTTGATATGAAATAATGCGAGTCAAATTTATTGTAGGCATGTCGGACAGTGATTTTCCCATATGAGGGCCTGTGGCCTCCTGGCTGCGAACAGTGCATTTGAATTAGGAGCCAGTTGCTGGTACACCATTTAATTGCACTGTTCGTTTTGGTTCTGGTCATAATGTGTCTGAAACCTGTTTCTTTGAATCGGTGATAGGGGGGAAATATAAGGAATAAAACATTGTACATAAATGCACAGCTCTTGTTCTGAATTCTTTGGCAATGTCACCATCATGGTTGTTGGAAAAGGATCATTGTCAGGTCAGTGGTGTTCTGTTGCAATCCCCTGAAAAGACGCGTGGCCAATTTATGCTACCAGGTATTGTCCCTGACAATACGCGTCAAGAAAACCAGTTGCATGCTTTTACATTCGACAGATTAAACACTTACATGTGTGTATGGGGGTATTAATTAGGTAACAGGGACAGACGACAGTAAACACACACATTCAGAAGTGTCAAAAAAACAAAACAAAACAAAAACAAAAAAAAAACAAAAAAACAAAAAAACAAAAAAAAAATCAAAAACAAAAAAACTTAGGCTTTTGTACTTTTCGACATAACCTGAAGGAAAATATAACGTGTTCATTACACCTTTAAAAGAAGCACAAGCCTACGGTGCTAGATAGATGGAGTGACAAGCATTAAAATGTGTGATGAACAAGTGAATTTACATTCACACTTCCATGCCTTTGGCGGGGAAGATACCAATGTACTCACATAATGCAAATGGTGCAGTTGTGCATGTTGAAGTGTCAATAATCAAGTCTTTTAAATTTTTATATGGCAGGCGTAGGCCTACGTCTATGAATCCTTCTACGTCAAAAGTGCTTACAACAATTTCAATTAAAATGAAATGCAGTGTAATGACATGCAAATCCAATGACGAAAAACAAAACGTCTTATTCTACATGAAAAGCGATGTTTTGGGTTTTTTGTTTACTTGTATATCGTGACTACAATCAATTGGACTCCAAGGATGGGTCATACTTTTCTCTACTTGCACACTTTCGGCTTCTTCTTCTGTAATTTGCCTTTTAACTTAAGATCACATGTCATGATAGGTGAAGTAGCTGATATGACCTTGGTATCGCCATTCTTTGTCTTTGCGCCACCTTCTGACGGGAAAGAGGCCATGGATGACTGAAGAGTAATGATTCAGTTTCTTTAGACAGAACATGGGAACCCTCGACCAAAACCTATGCAACTAACCAAACTTTGTTAAGACTTTGGTTATATCTTTCCTCGTATAGCAATCATACTGATACGGCTGTCAAAGCGAATTATATCGAAAATCCTTCATACAGGATTTCTGTCTTTTAGTAAAAATATCACTACAGTCATTCATTTATAAATATAAATTAACACGTGTGTTTACTTGTCATGACGGTTATTCAACTACCCCTGCCACCCCCCCCCCAAAAAAAGCTGAAACTGTATATGTAGAATGGAATGTATACCTTTCATACGTACCAAACATTTTACTAATTCATTCTTTTCTTTCTCTTAAGCCACTGATATTTTTCCAGTAATTACCCATCATTTGTCCCAATGTCCATTTATCATTCTGTTGGAAAAATGCCAAGCACTTCCAAAAACATCAATCAACAACATTGCCCTGAGTGAAAAAAAAGGAAAACAAAAATAAAAAAAAGGAACAAAACAAAAACAAAAGAAAAAAGGAACCAAAAAGCTACATATGTTTCTTTATATGGTTTGTTTGTTTGTTTTTGTTTTTTTGCTTTTCAGAACGTCGTTCTGGGGCCACAAGTTACCGCTTCGACAAATAAAATGCTCGCATGGACACAGTAATTGTCCATATAAATGCCAATGTTTTATTATAGATTGGGAATGGTGCAACCTATGAAGGCCTGAATAGGTAATTCGCCCATTCACTTTTAGGGCGCACTGTCATTCGAGAACAGCTGACAATCTATAAGACGGCCCTTCGGCAACTCAGCTCAGCGGTCACATGACGCACACAAAGTTGAGCCACAAGACACCACAAATTCCCGGCCCAATATGCAGTTTTCCTGAGACGTGCCCCAAAGAACCAAATGAGAAGAACGTGCAAACGTCCTTTTGCAGAGGCCTTATGACGCAACCATGCTGGAACATTCCCCAGACCTTGTTTGTGAGAGTCAAAGACAAAACACTCGTGACGTGTTCAAATGACAGACGGCACAGCGGTATTATAGTTCATGTATTAGCTTAAGGTACAGAGATCATTTGGTGTAGCTCTATTGTTCGAGGGCAGGGGAGTTGTGAGTGAACGGCAAAGCTTTCCAGGACACAGCAACTGGTGCATACCCTCAGCGATATCACAAGCGACACGTTGTAAAATCGAATCACATGGATATAACAACGTCAAAGCTGTTTATTTTCCCGAACCCTTGCATATATCTTGCTGTTTTTTCAGACACAGGCTGTTGCTAATTAATAGTGCAGCCTTATACTATTAATATCTGTCAGTACACCCGCTGTTATGAGAGCTTCAGTCGTCCTTGTATCTTTAATCACAATGCAATTACTTGGAAATGCATCTTCACAGACTTGTAAATACATTATCGGCATTTGATTAACAACTTAATGACTTCTCTGTGACTTTTGGTTTCCAGTTGATGACCCTGTACCACTTAATAATATTAGGACATATAGCTGAGGGAGAGAGTCTTGCGTTAGTAGTTGTTTGTGAAATAACATTTTACACAAATGACTGTTTGTAAAACAACACTGCAATTACCCACTTTTCAATTACCTGCATGCTTGGCTACGTAATAATTTGTTTCCAATTGACACAGACTCGGTATAGCCATCACGGGATGCTCAGCTTTGAGGGTATTAAAGCTTAAGCAATCTAACTTAAAATCACTCTCGTAAATAATGTTCAATTTCTGTAAAATTTACTTGTTTTATAATCAATATAAGCTTTCCATCAACTTTCACTCCAAAACTTTACACATATCCATCCATATTAGTTTTGATAGATGAAGGCAGCATGCATAAAATCTCTTTGTCGTCTGTTTAAAAAGTTGATCTGACATTCTGTAGCATTCAGCTTGCCAGTATATTTTATATATTTAATACAAACTATTTACACATGAACAATGGTCCACACATGTTGGTTCGGTTCAGTTCAAGTACAATAAATTCCTCGTCATTACTTACATTTCTAACATTTCATGAAAATGCAACCCATATGCTGTTGTCATGTAATAAACACAAAAAAACAAAGGTAATACCAGTATTTCGTTCGTTGCATATTCAATATAAAAGAAGAGTCACTTGAGTATTCTACACTCTACATACTCAACTCAAAACAGTGAATGACGTGAGTATTCTGTATCTAACATATTTGTCAGCATGCAGTGAAGATACAAGTTGCATGTCTATCAACAATAGTCATCGTAAGGGTCCCACATTATCATGATCAATGCAGGACCATGTGTGTTAGCGCACTGTGTTCTCATAACCAAGCGGTCTGCTCACAACATAACCAGTGACATGACCATTGGTAGATGCAGATCCTTAGCTGCTCCTTAGAATAACAAAAATGAACCTCTGCACACTTCAGAAAGCATACTCTATTGAGAATAACCAATGTGGCATACAACAGCAAGAAATAAAGAATAATGCATTAGCATAATTAAGACCCACTGGCTTGACTGCACTTGTTTGTTTGCATTAACGCTAAAACAAGAAACATAAGCTATGAAATGCGTATATATATCCCATTAATATGCCCGTGTTCTATTAGTTTTGAGATGATATGAAAATTTAAAAAACAAAACCCCCCAGAGAACTAGGTAATCTCATCTATCCAAGTTAACCATACCAGCCAACACACACACACACACACACACACACACACACACACACACACACATGATGTATGTGTATTAGTCAGGGGGCCAAAAGCCTATTTCGGGGTGAACCTGGCCCAGCGGATCAAGTTTTTTCTTTGCAGATTCTGGTAGCCCAGGTAGTCCCATTCGAGAATCCAGTTGATGACCGTGCGTCACTGTTGAGCATTTCGGAGAATATGCAAATTAAGACGGCCAGTACTTAAATTCAGTTCTTTAGCAATATCTCAAGAAGTAAGCATGCTAGCAAGATGAAATTTGTGTCTATACTACTGTTTTTATGGTCAAAGAATCATATGAGACCACTTTTTAAGAGCTGTAGTGTTTACGTAAATCAGAATTCAATATGGCTGCCATGCAAGGTCCGCCGACTCTGAAGTAATGTTATTTCTCTAGTCATAGTGGTGTACTAATGTGCCATCTTTAAGCAATAAACTCCTTTATGACCTGAAAACGCACCACCTTAGGGGCCATGTACGTTGTCACGCTTAGCGGCATTTGACGTTGGGCGGAGGGAATCATCATGATCACTAATTTGCACACAAAATACAGATGTTGCCACATTAGCATTACTAAATAGTCCTAATGCTGCTGGTACATTTATAGAATCTGTTCGACTGAGCTTTTATATTATTAACTTTATAATAGATATATGCCAACTGTATCTTTGAATCAGAACAGGGCCTCTTATCCTACACTTTGAATGAATGTTGCAAAGAGGTTTTCGGAGAATAATTAAACCCTAGTCAAGAGCTTTCCTTTGTGAAATCTGAGCATTAAGCCTCCTGAGTGTGCTCAGGGAAACTGTTGATTAATATGGAGCCAAAAGTGTGGTCTATGGAAAGCCGTGGAGCACACTTGTGGCTGTTATTTCATGAAAACAGACGAAAATGAAACAGAAAGTGTCAGGATCATGGATGCACCCATGTTTTGTGAGACAGTTCTTCCACCTGCTATTAATACAGTAAACCAGTTGTATACCTGAAGAGGATTCCTAATCAGTTACTTAAGTGAATGGGACTGTTGACTTAAGGGGCCATATCACTTGTCACGCAGCATTTGACATCAAACCTCCCCCCCCCCCCTTTACGGTGGATATGCTCCATTGAGGGTATAAAACCCAGACCCAATGGGAGCTAATCAATAAGAAAATAGGGGGTCTTTGGGGGCTGGTATTGACAAAGTCCCAGGGTAGAAGTGCACATCCTATACAACAAAAAGAGCTGTAACTGAGCTCGATTACAATTTATGGGGGTCTATGGGAGCGACAATTTTAAAAACATGGAGCCTTTAGGATCGATGGTTTGAAAAAAGAGGGTTATTGGGAGCGACAGGTGGTCAAAAATGGGGGGTCTTTCCGGCGTAGCCTAACTGTAATGCTCAGTAATGGGAGTACCCCCCGCCCCCACCTTTCCCCTTAACGTCAAAAGTGATCTTCCGTGACATGCATCAGCTCTTTTCCTTGTTCACCATGAGTCTGCTCTAGACCATTACAGTTGACCTATTCATACACAGGCCTAACACTGGTCTTCTATTAAAGTTGGTATCAGGCCTAATTATCATGAAGCCCGACAACGAATTTATATATTTACTCTAATAATCATTGTGTTTTTTATCTATATTTAGCAACATCTCACCTCCAATCTTTATGATACAATCACTGGTCTTGTCTTTGGCCTTAGCCAGAGAGCAAACGTTGGTCACGTAGGCGTGCTTTTGCTGAATACAAGTAAGCAAACCATAAATATTAATGTGGATTTAAAGATAGCAGCGAGTAATTCATCACGCAACATCAAACGCATAAATTTGCAGCTGGCCATGTAGACCTAAACATGTATCAGCAGAGAAAGCTTGTGTAGGCATCAGCAATTAAGATAAAAATAAAAGGCTCTACGCACTATAAAGAGAGGGTGTAGGAGGTTTTAACTTTTGCGCTTAACGAAAGTCAACTAACTACCAGCTGTTTGCACAACTCTCTAGTTTAAAGACTCAGCTGAGTTCTTATGCTCAGCTCAGTTTTAGTTTTCTATTCCTAGCATCTAGCAAGATCACAGGATTCCGTCTACCACCACAATAAATATTAATGCAAAAGTATCAGAATATTTTAAAGAAAGATCACAAAGTCAATACTGAAAAATATCCAAATGCCGTAAAGGTGGATGATGTGTAGCACAGGGGCATTTGAAAAGACAGCTTTCATGAATACCTTCAGCGTTTTACTGTCATCCGCAATCCATTGTATTCCATGGAAATGGATTAAGGCGTCAATATATTTATTTATAATTTCTCTACTGTGCGCCAGACTACTTGACTGGCAGCCACGGCAATTTTTAGTACAGTTTTACAACTTAACAATACATACATAATGTGACACACACTTTTGAAGAGACATAGATATTGTTAAATTCGTAAGATTTGGATATCAAAGGAACAACAGATATTCCTGTTTCCTTTATACGTAGATCCATACAAAAAATTCAAGTCTCGAATACACGATATTTTGAAAATCATCGAGACTGAAGTCCAATATCCGCCCTTGCACTGATACTGCCGGCCAACGAAGACCTCAGATGAAACCCGAGATAGGATCTAAAAATTCTAGAAACTTGTGTTGGCAGCAATGGTGTACCAGCTGCCAGATAAAGGTGACCAACCCCTCCTTTAAAAATGTTCGAGTTTTACCAAATTTAAACGCTGTCTTAAATATTTTGCCTGTGAAAACTAAATGTTCCAGCATCCAGACTAAAATCAACGCTTTACAAATTTCCGAATATATACCCCAAACATTTGTTGACCCTGACTTAAGTGGAGAGGTCTTCATGACTTACCAAATTCACTCTTGTTGCATAACGTACCACAAAAACAATCCCTGCTATACTACGAAACGCAGGAATATTCTATTCTCGTATCTATGTAGGCAAAGCCGACAGCAATCCTAGAAAACAGATTACATTTTATCAACAACTATTTGAACAATATATGTAAGTTTCTGTGCGTTTCTGTGTATACGTACCTCCGTGTTTGTACCTGCTTCATTAATGTGTCTGTGGCTAGAAACATGACCAACGCGTTTGTATAAAAGAATAATAACAAGGCAATAAGGAAAATGTAGTCAACAGTGTCCATTCTACAACAACCAAGTCTCTTCTACTGTGTGGAAATCAAATAATCTCAAAATTATTCTGAAGCAATATTAAATTTGTGTAGCTATTGACCAGGTACAAGCAATGTGACCACCATTTTCCCTATCAAATGTACAGGATCTTTTAAGGGTACACATTTCAAACATTGCTTTTTTGTTGACTCTGGCTGAAAAAAAGGTTTACACATTGGCTCCAACATCCAAAACTGACATGGTAATTTCGTTAAGTGAAAAAAGTCAAAACCTGAAACAGATTTAAAAACAAATCGCCGTGCATGACCAACGTATGTAGCCTACGTCTTATAGTAGGTTTCATGGGGTACTTTGAGGCTTTTTTATATGCAGTTTTTAACCCAAGTAAGATACTACCTTTGTCACCTAAAAACCTGAAAACAGGGCCCGCTGGGACACTATCAAAGCTTACTTGAGATCTCTTATAGCCCACGTAAGGAGTGCTGATGGTAGACGTTTGTAGGAGAGTTCTGTTTTACTCAAAGTAACAAATTTTATAAAAAATTTGATTATTCTAATTTTACTAAAGTTGTAATATTTATGTAGTTCTATAGAATAAGATATTGCAAGGTAAACAGTGTTCCAGTGGGCCCCTCTACACTATTTAGCATATTTCACTTACTTTCAAAAAACAAACCAATGTAAATCTTTGATAACCTGATTATAAAGGCTGACTGGTTGGAATACCGGTATTCTTTTCCAATCATCTGTGAAACTTTTAACTCAGCCCAACTGCGTAGCACATCCAAATGACCGTCCAAAGGAAGGCAATTTTGATGTGCATCTCTCCAACTTATGCCCTCTTGACGAGGCCACTCGGTGAAAGCATAGCTGTATGACGTGATGGTTGGCTGATGGCCAGTCACAAACCTGGAGAACAAAACACAAGTTACCTGATTTTGTAAAGAAGGAGAACTGATTAACAAACAATTTAGGGATATCACACAATGACTTACACTGACTCTTCTTTGCATGTAGTACCCTGCTTAACAACTGCACAAGTTAACACACACTACATCGAGTTCTAGTGAAATCCATTTACATAGGCCTGCCAAGTGTCAATATGAACGCAAGACTTCATTTGGCTCTTTCACAAGTGTGGTCAAGATAGGCCAAACCCCTTTCTCCAAATATGGAATATCGTTTAATATTATTGATGATGATGATGATGATGATGATGATGATGATGATGATGATGATGATGATGATGATGATGATGATGATGATGATACTTTATTGAACCACGGCAAGTGAGGAAAAGTGAGCAATTGTACATATACACAGGTACAAATGAAAATAAACGTACATCCAGGTTTGAAAAATAGATTACATAAACATTTTAAAACAGCATTAGAAAGATGTAGTTAAAAGTTTGACACAATTACTTTTAGCTGAGCCCAAGGAGATTAATATTTTTTCATGATAGGTGAAATGTCTGATGGAGCCAGCAACGACAACCTGGTCCATGGTACGCTCCTCAGTGGGGGGGGGGGGGGGGAGAAATCCCAAAGCCACACACAAAGGAGACACTCCGAACTTGAGTAGCCGATTAGCCAATATACCCATTATAACATTGCCTTCTGTGACCTGTTTTAATTTAACCACAGTAGAGAAGCAGTGACCTCACAGGGAATGCTACATTTTTTTAAGAATAGGTACAATGGGCCCCTCAAAAATTTGTTGGACCAATAGTGTCATTAAAAATAGCTCTAAAATGAGGCTAAAGGAGAACATAAAGTCTCTGAGACACCTTATGTCAGATGTTCAGGCATAATGCTGTCGCATCCCCAGGTACAATCCCTTTTATCGGCTCTAGTAGTCTTTTAACATGGAAAAACATCACCATTGGCCAAAGTTATTACGAATAATTAAGGACCTGATCAACAATATGCTTTTGATCACGCGACATACTTTTAAGATCATCTTCTTGTCATTTGAACAGCATAATATAAAGTAAGGTCATGAGTAGTAAATGTAGAATTACGCTTGTGTACATTTTTTTCTGTTAAGTACATTCAAGCAGGATGTTGTTTTTTTCTGGAGAGAAATAAGTACCCCAGGCATTCCATTTTATTTCAGAATCCATTGTTACATCTCTAGCTTTCTACATAAACGGCGGAAAGCCTTCTTTATATATTTCCCAATTTCACACACTGGGCCGACACGGGGCCTATCATTTACCACCCATATTTACCACCAGAACCTCTTTTTGTTGCTCAGAATGGTTAATGTAGGGGACCAGAAGGGTTCGGGTCTATTATTCTTTTGTGGCACGCTTCCCTAGCAGACTCACGTAACATGGTGTTCAAGGAATCTACATAGGCGTCGATCCGTCGTACTTTTGCAGCATTGATATCACAGTCAGACAATCCAAGGTGGGCAAAGAACATAACTGTTTTGTAAGGATCATGCTGTGTAAACCTCAGCTAAAGATACCCGACTGATAGCTATTTCATAGGGTTGTTTCACCACCATTTCTCCTTGCAAGCCCCGGCTGCAGGGCACAGACAAGCCCTGGACTTCAGACAACTCCCAGTAACTCAATCTAATTGCAATCATGTAACCAATGAGATAGCACTTTAATCAATAGATTAGGGGTTCTTACTAGCTTCATCCAGACAGTTTTTTTTTCAAATTTAAACACTATATGGTAATCTTCTTAATTTTTAGAAAAAAATTCTATATTGAATTGACACAATGATCATAAAATTTGGATAACAAAAAGTAAAGTTTTGCATCTATTTTGTACCATAAAGCAAAGGAAACTGGACACGGAGAGCTGTTCTTGTAATTAGGAGAAAGTGACAAAATGGATGAGAGTTTGTGCGCAGTGAGCAGCTTCTGGCATCAAAGAGTGTTGGACTTGGTCAGGAAAAAAAAACAAATGGGGGTAAAAAATTTATTTTATTGGTAGCTGAAGTGTACAAAGCTTGTGGAATATGATTGCTGATTACACTGTACATTGTTCCATTTGGGCAGAGGGCATGTATCCTGGTTCAGTGGTTGTACCGGGCCATCTCGTAATAATCAAGGCTTGTGGGTTTTGTTCTTTGCGCCGCCAGTTGGAGTATCTGTTTCCATAGTTTCGTCGTTGAAAATTTATCCATGGTCTTAGAACTGATGTCTCCCTTTCAATCGGAATTAATTTCTAAGAAGAAGGGCCTTATTATGCAATTTATTGGCCAGTTATCCTCATTTAGGTGAAAAATCTTCACTTTTAAAAGCACACACTTTGAATTATTAGCTCTCATTTCAGATTGACATAACAAATGTGTTTCATTATGTCATCTCAGGTATGACTTTGGTGCACATTTACCATATATAATTCTTCCCTACTTTGAGGACTTTCCCTGGTTGAGGTAGCCCTCAGTGTATTGATATGTTAACGTTTGCACTAGTACTTGTATCAATATGATCACTGGAGACTGCCTTTAGAAGGTTAGTGATACGACTTTCGTCAGGTTCATCTTTATTGGTGGCCTGGGTTTGGGGCTACCTATGTGGGTTGTTAGAGGAAGGATTTTTATTTTTATTTTTCCATCTTTACATCCATTGAGCCCTTTTGTTTAGATTTTGCTTTTGGTTGGTTGGTCGGTTGGGGGGGGGGGGGGCTAATCGAAAGCCCTGGACACTGGGGTCTTCCCCATATCAGACTCAGTGCTTCCTCCATTAAACAAAATGGATATTTCTACCTCAGCTGCCTCGTGCACATCGGCCCTGACCATCAATTATTGTACAGTGTCTGACGGGGTCTTTTCATTTGGCTTTGATCGAGGAGATTGTTCTTCTGACAGTTACCCCCCTGAAATCCGGGTAGTAGGAGTGAATTCTCTCCCAAGCATTTTCAATGCACCATGCTCCATACATATATATATATATATATATATATATATATATATGAGGGTGGTTATTTTGGGTGTCTTTTAACAAAAATTTATCTATAAAATCACTTGGCCAATGACTCTAAAATTGCAGACACTCCCGGGAACCCGCAGATGAAGGTAGGCCTATTCTGGACAAAATGAGGCAATTAGTACAATTAGTAAAGTGTATTGCTGATGGATATCTGTCCCTTTATTCTATTTTCAGTTGGACCAACAGTAGGTACAGGCATAAAAATGCTTGAAACACCCAAACGGCCCCTTTTTATTATGATGTTAGTGACAGGGTCACAGTAGAGGCATATTTCAGTTGTACAAAATAATCATAAGATACAATTGTGTTCAATTACATTTCTTTACTCAACAAGTATTCATGCTCACTTCTGTTCGGCATGGTGTTGAATACCTACTCAATCATGCAAGGGTGACCACCCAAACGGTTGTTTAAGTGTGACCTTTAACAACCAGCTAAAGTGCAAGTAGTGTACCGCTCGCTGATGCAACTTTGCACATCACTATATAATGTTAAGTGCATAGCATGTGTCTGATAGTTTGGGAACAATTTCCCCTGCGTTTGCAGCGTTATTATAATATTTACATCTATCTTTTATGTCAATAGCAGTACAGAGGAAAAATTCAACAAAATCTATAGGTTGTGAAACGTCCATTCCGGTGGAGAGATCAAACCTTCAAGATGAAGACACACGAATATTTGGGCCATGACAATGTTATCTGGTAATAGATTTGGCCAGTAGATGAGCTATCACAAATTTGTTTAACACCGTCAGCGCTTACATGCATCGCAATATTCAATAAAGAGTATCCCGATAAGTTTAGGTTATAACAATGCTGGCATAATCCCTATTGTAGAGTATGTACTATCAAAATCATAGGAACCCATTGCTGTCCACTCATGATTGCCGTAACATTTGTAAACTTTAGATTTATTGAGTAGGTCTCGGGCAAAGGTTCAATTAAAAAAAAATGAAGGGAATTGGGGCCTAAAAGCATGCATTCTGTGGCATTTCTTGTTTTATATAAAGGAGCAAACATTGACGTTTTGGGATATAATATCAGCAGAAATAGTAAATAGTGAGAGTTATCACATAGCTGAAAAAATGTGAATAGAACGGAATACTTGGGATTTTTCACCATAATTCCCCTTTTTTCTTAATGAATGCATACGCTTTTTATCTGAGTATAAACTGTATGGTGTACTATTGAAAAAATGTCATATCTCCTCACAAGTAATGGAGCTCTGCAGACCCACCAGAGATGGGAATTTGGTGAAATATGTAGGACACATCAAGCTGATAAATTCCTCTTATAAAGATATAGCATGCTCCGTTTAATTCAGCATCTGTAGAGGGATAGAATGCCACAACAATGCATTTGCTTTGGAGTTTGACACTGTATGTCCGAATGTCCATACGGTCCTCATTACCAAAACCATGCGTTTTCTGAACTTGTTTGCATATGGTTGTTTTCTTTTTATATATTGAGAAGACACATTTGATATGTGCACAGTCTCTCTGACGAAAATTGAACTTTGATCACATAATTGTATGAATAGAGATAATAAATGATATCCATATATTGTCCTGATGACACAATTGGTATACCCGTGTATCGCTTTTTTGTCACAGTACACCCGAATAAGCCGCAAATTGCAAACTGGTCCAAGCTGAACCAAAGGGCTATTGTAAAAGACTATTCCTCCATACTCACATGGGTTCCCGAGAGGCCCTTTCCAAGTTATGTTTTTCATAATAAGCTTTACAAATCTGTTAAAATGAGCTTTAAACACGCAAATGCGTACCTTCGAGACCAGAGTTAGGCTGAAAGCCATACCTACCTGATAAATATGCATAGGGTGAACCGAGTTTAGATATCTAATCTGATATTCACCCGGATGGATACTGTCTAGTAATATTTGCAAATCACCGTTTCCATCTGTTCAGCAACATTTTTTTCTGTCCTTCTTCATAAATAAATAAGTATATTTCAAGACGTGGCACTGGAATATTGGGGTGCCTATGAGTACAAAAATTCAAAAGCAGGTCGACCATGCATAGATAGTCAGCGCAAATGTTATTCTTTTTTAATAATTGCATGTACTGGTAAATCTATTGAGCTGAAGAAAATGATAAAAAATGGAAGAATACAGCACCTTGGTGAAACTGTCAATTCAGATTTAGACACATCTTATATATTTGGTTGGCAAGTTCAGTTGATGCAGTTGGTTTGCTGGAACTCCATGATATGTTTGTAATCAGCCACGCTTAGGTCACAAAGACAAGAAATCATTTGTAAAATTGGTGTACTCTATCTCGTATGTATGAGAGACACGAGTAAACTTTTTCAGTGGCATGTGCTGCATTTGGCGGCAGAAAGCAGTGAACAGCAGCAGAGAGCAGCAGCCAGCGGCATAAAGCATTTTGATTAGTTCATTAACTTATATACATGTACACATCAGCTAGTTTTTTTGCATTTCCGCATGTCTGACAGTTAAATTGTATTCAATAAACCTTGCATTTAAACAGAATTTAGTGGCAAACAATTCTGTTTTGATGTGTGTATTTATTCAGTTAAAACTGTATAGCTTTTGTTATATATATACTGAACCAAACAAATAACGCAACTTTTTCATTTGGGTTTATTTTCACATTGGAACTGTAATTAAAGTTCAGAAATATATGAACCGTTGTTAAATCAGTCTAAAATAATGCACCAAGTAGTGTGACCTCAAGGTCGAGTACCCTGACCTTGCCATGGGGTCATTGTCATGAATCAAGAGTGACTACAGCAGGCTATTTTACGCAAGTCTCTGACACCTGAAATTAAGGTTGCCAAGTCTTTGATTCTGGGACAGGAAAAGGCTACATTGAAATCAGCCCAAGCGTATCCGTGTGCAAGGATATGAGGCTTTCAAAGTTTGGTGGTTGTGCTGAATCAAGGACAACTGCAGGATTCAGTGTTACCCACATGACTAAAACATTCGCACCTTTACTGGTTGGGTGTAGCCCCTCACGGACAATAAAAGGGCAGCATGGGATTCATTTGGCACAGTATTCCAAGAACTATGGGTCGATTATCAACAGTAGATCGGGAGAGAGGAATTGGCATGCTACAGGCTGGTTCATCTGCAGCAGAGGTGGCAAGAAGACTGCAAGTCCACAAATCAACTATATCCAGACTTGCTACAAGATTCCAGGAGACTGGGGCCACAGCTGATAGACAGCATCCTGGGAGACCAAGAGAAACCACACCTGCACAAGACAGACACATCAGGGTGTCACATCTGCGGAACAGAACTCGACCAGGAAATAGAACTCCACAACAGACACCTGGCAGAACCAATAACAGAATATATGCCCAGACAGTCCGTAATAGACTACAAGAACACCATCTACACGCCAGCCATCCTTACAGGGGTCAAATTTTGACACAGGCAAGAAGGCAAGCCTGACGACAATGGGCTACTGCCCATACTCGCTGGACCCATCAACAGTGGAGGGATGTGCTATTCACTGATGAATCCCGCTTCACCCTGTATCATGCAGATGGTAGGACACGTGTTTGGCGATGAAGGGGAGAACGCTACTCAGATGCCTGTGTGCTGGAAACAGATCGATTTGGAGGTGCATCATTGATGGTGTGGGATGGAATTTCATTCACAGCCAAAACCCAGCTAATCTTCATTGAAGGCAATCTTAATGCTCCCCGTTACAGGGATGAGATCCTTCAGCCTGTTGCTGTCCCTTTCATTAGACACCACCAACTCCACTTGCTTCAACAGGACAATGCTAGGCCCCATGCCGCTAGACTGACGATGGATTTTCTGCAAGGAGAAGGATTTAACGTTTTGCCATGGCCAGCCTTCTCACCTGATATCAATCCCATTGAGCATCTTTGGGACTACCTTGACCAACGTGTTCGGAGACGGGATCCAGCGCCCGCCAACCACCAGCAGCTTCGCCAGGCTCTTCAAGAAGAGTGGGATCGTGTGCCCCGGCAGATGGTGCAGCGGCTAGTGTCATCCATGCGCCGACGTTGCATAGCAGTTACAGATGCTGATGGTGGTCACACACAGTATTAGTGGACATGCCAATTTGTGAACTTTACAAATCAATGTTGCCCTGTTTATTGCCAGCTGGTCGCGCCCTCGTTGACAGTTTCAAGTTTTTGTCTTTCACATGTTATGCCGAAAAGACTGCAGAATATGGATCTAATTTGTTTCTGTGATATGAAAGTAACAATAAATATTTAAGTTAAAAAGTTTAAGGGTTGCGTTATTTGTTTGTTTCAGTATATATATCACATAATAACAGAGTTCTGAGCACATGCATTCATTGAATAAAAGTAAAGTCTAAATGATCTGTCATCATTATTGTAGGCCCAGTATATATATATATATATATATATATATATATATATATATATATATATATATATATATATATATATATATATGTATGTATGTATGTATGTATGTGTATGTGTGTGTGTGTGTGTGTGTGTGTGTGTGTGTGTGTTAATTCTCAAGGATTCGAAGAATACCTTAGCATTATGTAGTAAATTCAAAATACAGCATCGTTTTCTCGTTTCTTTTCCGATTTATAAAACGATTCTGCAAGTTGTCATACAGAAGATTCATTAAGGTTTGTTATTATATATTTGGTTATACAATAAAATAAAAAGTGAAATAGAAAAACGATTAGAACAACTTTCTTTACTGAAGGTATCAAACCTGACGTGCGAATATAGTTACTAAAAATTGACTCCTGATTGAAAATTCATTGAGCTTTAGGAAGCCCCCCTCCGATTTCTTTCCTATCAGGATAAAATGATTCTATCTGACCATGCTTGCAGGAAGTGATCGAATTATCGTCACTAGTTCGTCTATGTTTCACTCTCAAATGTTTAGCATGCTGTTTCATGAATTTGGAATGTAGACCAGTTTTACGGAACCAAAACAACCATAACATTTGAAACAATATTGAATAATAGTCTTTGATAATCTCTAACACATTGTATTCTTGAAGATGTATTTTGTTCTTTTTTGGGGAATATCTTCTCTAAAACCGCTTGGCCAATTATTTCAAATGGTATAGGTATACTTATGGGTACCCATCGACCTTAACTTGCTGAACAGGTGGCGCTGCAAATTTTTTTCAACTTTCTATGAATTTTTGTGGACTTTTGTAAATTTGGACTTATCCAAAACTGCCTCTCAGATTTTCCTGACACTAGGTGTAAAATGTATCTTGTGCAAGGGTCACACAAATGTGTCAACCAGGAGACATTGCTGTGGTTTCCTCATTTTTACCTCAGCTGACTTGTCAGTCAGCTGAGGTTTTTTTAGGGTCCGTCATCCGTCGTCCACAATTCACATTTTCAACTTCTTCTCAAAAACCGTCAGCCAGATTCACTTCAAACTTGGTGGAAATGTGCCTTGGGTGAGTCTCTACCAAGTTTGTTCAAATGGTTGCGGTCCAATGATTTGGGGATTTTTAATGAATTTTTTTGTTCTTTTTTGGGTAAATCTTAAAAAATCTTTTTCTCCGAAACCGCTCACCCAATTGCTTTGATATCACACAGGAACACTTCCTGGGACTCTTAGTTCTTAATTTGTTCACCAGGTGGGACTGCAATTTTTTATGGATTTTTGTGTGTTATAGCTATTTTCGACTTCTTTTCCAGAACCGTCACTCAGATTAATCTGAAACATGGTGGATATGTTCCTTGTAGAAGGGTCAAACAAAGTTGCTCACTATGTGGGAATGCTGCAGATTCCTGATTTTTAACGATTTTTTCAATTCGGGTACTTGTCGGTCAATGCAGCTTTCCTATTGATTACTATGGAAGTCAATGGGCATTCTAATGCTAATTCACATTTTCTACTTCTTCTTCAAAACTATCATCCAGATTAACTTCAAACTTGGTGGCAATGTACCTTGGGTGGGTTTCTATCAATTTTGTTCAAATGTTCATGGTCCAGTGATTTTTGGATTTTTAATGAATATTTTTGGGGTTTTTTTTTGACAAATCTTAAAAAATCTTCTTCTCCGAAACTGCGTACCCAATTGCTTTGATATCGTACATAGACACTCCCGGGGACACCTAGTTCCCAATTTGTTCACCAGGTGGCGCTGCAATCTTTTTATGAATTTTTTGTATGGTTTTGCTATTTTTCACTTGTTGTCAGAACAGTCCTTCAGATTAAGCTGAGATGTGATGGATATGTTGTTGTGGAAGAGTCAAACAGTTGTTTACTAGGTGGCACTGCTTTGGATTCCTGATTTTTAAGGATTTTCAATTCGGGTACTTATCGTTCGATGCAGCTTTCCTATTGATTACTATGTAAGTCAATGGGCATTTTAATGCTAAATCACAGGACAACTGACACGAAATTTACTGTTTACTTGATAACTTGAGATCTGTTTTGAGTAAGCTACACATGTTAATTATTCTGTATGAAGGTCATGCTGAGACAGTACATGAATGACCTTGACCTCGTTTGTGGGGTCACAGTGCAACATACATGAATTTTACTCTTCATTATAACTTGAGAAGTACTTGAACTTTGATGTTGCACATGTAAGTGTTCTTCTATAAAGGTCAGACTTACTCAGAACATGGTGCCCTTGATCCTTTCCCAAGTTCATAGAGCTGCAAGTGTGATGAATGTCAAGATCAGCTGAGGCACGGGCTGTTCACACAGCCCTCTTGTTAATAAGTTTTTCAGTTTGGGTACTTATTGGTCCATGCAGGCGTTCCCATTGATTGCTATGCAAGTCAATGGTGAATGCAATAGTAAATAACATTTTTTACTTCTCCAAAACCATTTGCCAGACCCATCAAACTTGGTAGGGATTTCTTTGGGTGGGTCTCTACCAAGTATGTTCAATAGGTTACGGCCTAGTGAACTTTAGGCTTTCTATGAGTTTCTGTATTTCATTTTTAGCATCAATGTGAATGCAATAGTAATTTACATTTTCGGCTTCTTCCAAACCTTGAGTCAGATTCACTTCAAACTTGGTGGGGATTAATTAATATTGCACACGATGGTGGTCCTTTACGCGGGCCAGAGTTACCCAGTACCTGAATGACCATGACCTCATTTCCAAGTCACACTTTTCTGAATTTTATTGTTCACCTGATAGCTTGAGAACCTTTTGAGTTATGACCTTGATGTTGTTCATGGTGTTAGTCCTCTGCTAAGGTCAGATTTAAGCAGTACATGGATGGCCTTGACCTTATTCTCGAGGTCACAGTGTGACTGGTGTGATGAGTTCCTTAGGTCAGCTGAGCAGGGGCTCCTCCCACATCCCTCTTGTGTCATTTTACTCTCTCTCTCTTTCTCTCTCTCTCTCTCTCTCTCTCTCTCTCTCTCTCTTTTCTTTCTGTTAATAAGCGACACTTGAATAGTTAAATGTTGCATGTTTTGAAATTATTATAGGTAGAAGTATCATATAATGTCCATCCAGAAAACCACAAATAAGATTTGTAGCAGTAGAATATAAGGTTCTTTTCTAGTTTGTATTTCATTTATTACATGGTCATTCAGTTTGTCATGATCAGGGCACCTGCTATGTCAAATATGTCACATTTCATGAACTCTTTTCATAGGTCCTCAAATAAAATAATGACATAAGATTTTAATTTGATATTTATTAGTAGGCGTTGCAGGTATTTGATCATCAGCAGGTTTAAACAAGTTAACGTTCGTCCAGGAGTCCGTGCTTGATGTAGGGAGGTGCCGGTAGTTCAGGATCTTGACTATAGATGGCACATTTCTCAAATTCACAAGGTGATTCCCTCCAAGCATATCTGATTCCCGTGACGTATTGCCCATCAGCGCATGTGACGGCAAGTGCAACAGTACCATTGTTCACTGCTGTTATAGTTGTTGCAGTCCATGACGATTTCTGGCTCCTTTTCTCACACGTAATTGACTGTGATGTGGAACAGCACAACTGCAAAATAGTTCCGGTTCAATCGTAAATTACAATCAATGGCATTATGCGCGCTTGTGTGGGTGTAGGTGTCTAGTAATCCTTGCAGGGCTAAGTTTCCCGTGTTTCCTAAACTCTCCATTCTTGTTACCTATATGTCGCAAGTGGATGATATTTCTTCAAAGAAAGTTTAAGTTTCTTGTTTGCATGTTCAATGAAAAAGCATGTGCAATGCCATTAATAAACCATGTCAGATACACTATTCTGCTTGGCGAGAGCATCTGCTCCCTGTGTCACATGTTATTTTGGGCGAATGAATGAAGCCGGCTTTGGTTATAACCCAGGTGTCTCCCCCTGCGAACAGAGGAAGCTAGCCGTAGTTCCACTAGCACGCGACATGCTTCATTTGGAGAATAAGGATAGCCTCAAGCGTTATAGCGTCAAGTAATGCCCTCACAGTATGGCATACACAGCCTGGGCTATCCTTAAATTCCATCTGAAATTTCCCGCCATGTACTGACACAAACGATCAAAATTTAGAAATGTAATTGCTTGGGTAACAAGACAAGTTGAGGATTTTATGGGACAATTGTATGCCTTTGCGCCTTTACGTTTGCCTTTTAGGCACATTAATGGTAGCGAAATCATTACATGTCAATATCGTAGTCGAAAATCGGTCCATGTCTAAAACCGTCCAAATCTTGACAAGTCTATCAACATCACCAGTCACAACAGCAAGACTTGAATATCCGTCAAGCAATACATTTTTCATTGAAGCAATTAGTCTGTTTGCTGCATCAAATACAAGCCATGAACACCTTATATTACTGATGAAACACGGGATGAAACATGAACAAAATTTAATATCTAGCGTTCCACTTTGTATTACCCTGATTATAAAGTGAGACATGCGACTAAAATACCTTCTTACACAATCCTGAACGTTTTATTTGTTTATTGACACTTGGGAACTCACGTGGTCGTAATGGGCTTCTTTGCATGTGCCGCAATGCGCTTTTGTAAGTTGTGATTTGTGATATATGTATGTATATATATATATATATATATATATATATATATATATATATATGTGTGTGTGTGTGTGTGTGTGTGTGTGTGTGTGTGTGTGGCGTGTTAAAATTTTAATTGGTGTAGTACGTTTAAGTGACGAATAGATCATTCATAACAAAATGTACTGGAGTCACACCTATCTGCAAAACAGAAAAAGAGGCCGCAACTAAAGCTTGATTGCTCTGACCCTTTTAATATATACCATTGAGTTGGTCCTTGTTCTTCACTATGGAACTGAACGTCGTATCTTTGCGATTTATGATCATATAGATAAATTTACATTTGGCGTTTTCTTTTGCATTAGAAGTATGTAAAGGTTTTGATGTTCCCTTCTCCGTGAATGTAATGGCCTCAAGCTGAAACAATGTGTTGTTTTCCTGGGCAACCAAAAGATAACCACGCCTACTTGGCGCCTCCAACTAATAAAAAAGCGGAGAGGTTTCTTGTAAATGACGAGCGGCAAAATCTGCGAATCAAATATCAATTACAATTTTACCTATAATATTGATCGAAATTCATGTTACATGCAACTGTAAGAATTGAATTTCATTTCTATTGCATTCATTGGCGCTTGTTTCTAACTTTTGACACCTATCTTTTTCCATGACGTCGCTGGATGCTTTACAAAACACGTTTAATTCTCTAATGGTTGTAATGAAGCGATTGGCCATTTACTGCATATGCACACACGAGCATCTCAAGTTGGGGCGGGCCAGCCCACCCTGTAAATTAATTCTACCATGCATCGGGTGTTGGTGATACCAGCGCCTCGCGAATTTTAGAATTGTGCCTACTGAGTATGTACATGTCAGTAAATATTTCTCTGCACAACGAGGAGGGCACGCTGTGCGGAAAATAGACAGAGCGCAAACACGTCTGGACGGGTTTGATTCACAGTTTCCCATTAATTGCAATGCATTTGTCTCGAAGGGGCGCGCGCTAATGCACACGGGTGCACGTGCATATTACGCAGTCAGTGCAAGGTTGGTTCTGACATTAATATGCAAAACATAACACGTGCAGGACACAAAATTCCAGCTGACAAGTAGATATGTGTATTTGCCGTTTTTGCCCAGTGTATGGAATCTGAAGGTGGCTGATTCAAGGACTGGCCGTTCGGGGGTCAAAACATAAAAATATATGCTCTTTGTAAATGCAATCAGCAATTTGGGTTCAGATTCACGATTTCAGAGCCGAGGTCCGATATGCGCATAGCTGACACAAACTGTGACGTGGAAGATGTTTGAGGTGTTAACTCACAACTGTTCAACTGAAATAGGACACGTCAGATTCGTATACTGAAAAAAAATGACTTTCAATAAATATCAGTATCAAGTTCATGGATCCCTGTAATGTCATTGAGTTCTCTCGGAGCATGATCATTTGCCCTTGAACATAAACAAATATAGAAAACATAATGTTGATTAAAATTCGATTTAAAGTTGCTTTCGGTAGAAAGCATGGGATATGTTCAGGTGTGGACAATCGGACATGATCAAATTATGGATTATTAGCCCACCGTGGGCCAAAAGTATATTTTAACATGCAATATATGTAAGAGCAAAGAATCTAGGGCAGACACTATGACCAGCGTGTGGACATCTGCTAGGATACTTGACGTATGGGCTATTGCTCAGATAATGTCTATGTATGTATGTATGTATGTATGTATGTATGTATACATATATATATATATATATATATATATATATATATATATATATATATATGTGTGTGTGTGGAGAGAGAGAGAGAGAGAGAGAGAGAGAGAGAGAGAGAGAGAGAGAGAGAGAGAGAGAGAGAGAGAGAGAGAGAGAGAGAGAGAGGTTTTAACATATGTCCCTACGCATAACAACAAAATACTAGTATACAAGTCTACACATACGAAGACAAGTAAGTCTAAATGTGGTTTACCATATTATTTACGATCTCTTGGGCAACAAACTATCCGATCTCCGTCATAGTCTACGTCGCATGTAATTCGATAACAGAGTGGCATTGACAAAGCCCTACGTATTTTACAATTTCTTTGAAGAAGTTCTAAAAAGAGAAATGCATTAAGCCTGACAGTTATATGTTCATTTAATGTAATTATAAGGAGCACATTTATTGACAATTCATCATTAAATATCAACTTGGGAAACTAGATATTTAGTTTTGAATTCACCATTTATGTCATTTCTTTTCTGTTCTTATGACACGTTAACTCGCTCAGTGCCAATTTTGACAAGAGTCAGTGTGCCCTGAGTTGACACAACGATACCAGATTCACATCCTTTGTATATCAAACTTTCCTTCAATTACCAGCATGCTAACAGCTGGAGAGACCATAAGAATGCTTCAGGTCAACAGCGTTCCTGTGCCCACTTTAGGCGCAATGCTATTGACTTTTGTCAAAAGTTGGCTCTGAAAGAGTTACATATCCTGACCTGCCATGAAAGATACACGTAAATATTGCAATCATATCACGGCGTTTGGCCCTCACCTCAAATCCCTCTTTTTTTCTTGATGTCAGCGAGGCAATTCCGTCATCATAGATAACATTCACAGATTTACCATTTTGTCGAATCTGTGTTGGGACAGGTCCCTGAATTCTTCCCGCTTGTTGACCGTACACCATACCAAGTGCGCCCAATGCCAAGCGAGCGGACACCACACGCTTGAAGCGAGGCATCATGCTGAAAGTGATGACAAAAGACACACAGGGGCCATTAAAACTCGTGGCTTCCTTTGGGCGGCGCTCAGCTAATCCGCAGGACCAAATAATGTAAGAGCTGAGGAACATACACAGGCTTGCACAGCACGGAGGAACTGGAGTTGCACATTGACGACCAAATCTACCCCTTAAGGACTGACTCAGAAAGTTTCCTTGCACATCAAATCAAGAGCAAATTGAGGTATGCTGTTGACCATTCTCCTGTATCATTAATATTCTGGGTGAAAACGAAACGCACAGCAGCTACAACAACAGACAATTTCTGGTCATTTATATTGGGGAGGGGGGATGCGTGCAAATACATCGACTTTAAGTCTGTTACAATGCCCACCTTCAGAATATTTTAGATCGTAGTGGAACTCAATAAAGAATGACAATAGTAAGATAACTTTAACAGTAACAATAAAGTAACAGTCAAAAATCAGTACAAAGCAAGTAAATGAAATTGTACAATTAGTCATGATAATACTTCATTAATTAACAGACCGCAGTTAAATCCTAATTTCTAGTAGGTAAATGAAATGTTACGCTTAGCTATGATGATACTCCAATAATTAACAGACTGCAGGTAAATCCAAATCCTTGGTGAGAAATGTTCCACAGGTACTGTCCGACAGTTCCAGAAATCACGGTACATGCAAAATAGCCTGGTCCAAATCCCACAGAGGCACAGTTTTCTTCCAATGTGGTACACAAAGGCACTGTGCTTGTCCAAATCCCACAGAGGTACAGTTTGGTTCCAAAGTGGTACACTTAAACAGCAAATATATCAGTCCACTCAAAGGCACTGCATGTGCACAGATGTAAATGAGTGTCTGCTACTCGGTTAGTGTAAACAAGAAGGCTTTACGTAGAGACTCCTTGCTGGTACTGGGGGGTCTTTGTTACATCTAGATTCGTCCAGACAGTTCCCATGTTTATTCTTATTAAGACAAAGCTATCAAGCATGGCAGACAGTTTGTTTTCATCATCACCAGAATTTCGCAAACTGAAATTTACATGTGTTGTACAGAGCTACCTTTGTCAGAGATCTGATCATTTCATGTTTCCCCTCATCTTAACTTGGGCTACTGTTGATTTTCCTAAATGTATGGGCATTTTTGAAGTTTCATGCAAAACGTCAATAGAGTTAGGTGTTGAAGACCTCTCACTTTCGACAAAATTGTTCACTGATCTGTTATCATCAAGGGTGTGTCTGGCAATTGGAACATCCATGTTATCAAAATAACTGTACATTTGTTTTGTTTCAAGTATTTCTTGTCGCTGTGTAGATGGGACCATTAGACTCGTAATGTGACCATTCCATAAGCACTTATCAGTACTGTCACCCAAGCAAATCACATCTTTGTCTTTCCCGTTTTCTTTGTTCCATGCTTTAAGTCAGTCATTTTCAATTCAATCAAACAAGTTTTCTGCCGATGTATATGCTTTGTTGATACAAGCCATCTGCGGCTCCTTCCAGCATTCCAATGTGTGCATCACTGTGCCGTGCCTTATACTGTACTTCCCGCAAACCCCAATGACAAATCGCTATGTGCCACTTTCAGACAGAGGTGGGCATCCTGTTGCACCAAAATGCTACAAGAGTTCAGTAAAGTGCTACAGGAAGACATGTTGTTCCATTGTGAAGACTGGAAACTCAGACTGCCTGTGCTTCAGGAGTCAATTGTGATGCTACAAGCATTCTGACAAGTGCTCAGTCCAGGTCAAGATTCACCAAGAATATTGGATTTCTATTTCCAGTTGTTGATAAATGGAGACAGGCATTCCATCTGGTTTTGTATGAACACTGGCGAAAGTACAATTCATACATGGCCATATGGCCTTTTAAGTTTACTGCCTGAATTTGCAGGGGTCCACGTGTATGGGTTGATCTCACGCTCTGCAGTCAAACAATAGATGACCCTTATCTAATAAATATGAGTTTATTAGCTTTGTCTGAGCCGCACCATGTACTTGCATATGGCTGTTTCTGGACCTTCTGCTCTCCTGTCTCCAGGTCAATTAGAATTGCCACATGGAGCAGTAATGTGTACTTTGGCATACATTTGCTACATGTAGCTGTAAGGAGTCCTTTGGGATAAATTTGCTAAATGTAGCTGTAAGGAGTACTTTGGCATATATTTGCTACATGTAGCTGTAAGGAGTACTTTGGCATATATTTGCTACAGGTAGCGGTAAGTACTTTGGCACAGTGTTCAGCAGTATTTCACTTGAAGCCAAGCTGGGCTGGTAGGGTTGATAATTTCTCTTGTATGATTGTAACCCTAGCATTGCATCCTTATTTCTTGCATAGCAATAAGGTCAAATCAGGGAACTTTTACTGCATCTTTGACTTCTAATTCACTTTTAATTTCCTTTCGAGCTCTGTGATTACTCATTTGGCCTTCCTGATGCTCACAGTTCTAGTCATCACTCCAGTTGTTTCTGGTGTTGGGAAATAGGGAAAGAACACTTTGTAGAAAGGGCACTGAACGAAGATTGACTTTGAAGCAAACCTGATAGGAGGCATGTCTGATATCAATACAAGTGATCAATATGGTAACATTTATATGGATGGAAATGCACAAGGTTACCGTGAAACTACATTCGAGGTGCAGTTTGAATTTGAAAATGACATTTCAGGGGAGGCTCGATTTGTTATCAAACGAAGGAAGTATTGTCTTCACATGGTAAAACATTTTTTCATTGGGGGAGGGGGTTGTGGTTTTTGTTTCATAATTTTGGAAATACAATTACTGTAATGGTTGATCTGGTTTTGATGGATGACAAATGCGTCTTTGCGGATTTCATTAAGTCAGAAATTTCTATAGTTTTACAACTACATTAATTTATCGATTATTAGCATCTAGGACAATATCAGGTTTAAATGATCACATGCCCGTAATTCCTCTTAGGAAGACTATTTGGTCACACTATATACATTACATATACTATTGATCCCACTCTTTCATCACCAAGTTCGCCACAAATAAATGTGCTCTGATTTGACATGACTATAGGATAATATACTTTGTGATTGGACCCTTCATACAAGTATCAGCAGCCTACAGGTGCAGAAAATATGAAAATGGTCCATATCAAAACTTAGCGGAGGAGTTCAGGCAAAAGCCCTGACAAACGACACGATGATTTTACCTTCCATGTGGAGAGAAGAAGTCAGGATAATCTATGGTGACAGCCAGAAAAGCATCTGACATGGAAGGGTTGGGTAAGAATCCATGACTGAACGACTGAGCCCATCTGACATCTGGAAAGCCTCTTGCCCGCTGCGGATCATTCCTGTGGGGTGCAAGCTGCTCAGAAGACAATTAATTAATCAATTAATTATACGTTATTAATTTTAGAACCTGTAATGACAATACATCATGGACAGCCATTCAAAGGGAATCATGATGATAGTTCGGAACAGAAAGACGATTTGCATCAGACGACAAAATGGAAACAATTACCACAAAAGCATCATTTCTGTGTCATAATGATCTAAATTCAAATAAGATAAGTAAACTTGCAATTTGTTACGAAAGAATCGTTTTTAAAATTGTGTTAAATATTGAACAATTAAAAAGTCAAGGCTACATGATAGAAACTTATTTATGAATAGTTCCTAAAAATAGGGCACATTGTACACAATTTAAATCGCAGAAACTACACGTATAAGTGGCAAAATACACATCTACATAATGCTGGAATATATGAAATGCACTCTAAATACCTGGACTATTCCCCACGGCTGGTTTGACCCTTGACCTTGCCTGTTGAATTTCTTCCGCCAATCAGAAATAAGAGCCATGAGACAGTTTTGGTAAATGTTTACGTCGCCATACTGTGCAGTATTTTCCCCTTTGAAAAATCAGAATTTGATATCTCGTATTAAAATTATAAGACAAGAATTTATTCTAACTTATGAAAAGAAAGAAAGAAAGAAAGAAAGAAACGAAGAGAGTTTTTCGGGTCAGTGAAGTGGACTGATGCACCACCTTGTTCTAAATTACACAAATGTTAAAAAAATGTAATCGTCTTTCTTTATGGAATATTGAAAATATATTGAAATAAAACAAGCTTTCAGATAAATGTTAAATATCTGAGATATTGTTCTATATTCGAGACGTTTTAAACACCACGAATAGTGGTAACAAGCTCTCCGCATTAACAGTGTATCCCCCTTGATATCATACTGCCTCTTACTTCAATATGATACGCCCACTTGCCTTGATATCACATGACCCCTTAGGGTACAAAAAGCACCAAAGTAAAAGAATGAGATGGAAAGAAATGAAATGACGTAATATAAAAATTTCCAAAAATCTAATGAAATCCTGAATTGGGAATTGCCACCACTGCGCTCTGCCCAGTCAATCAGGTATCATTATGTAACTGAAGCTGGGGGATGCTGCTATTTTTTTGAAGATCTATGTGGACGGGCGGAAAACAACGCCCAGGTTCATGTTTTAACACTTTACCACATTCTTTGTTTCTTCACATTGGTATTGGAAGATAAATGTTGATGCTTTGGCAAGTCTGGAATCTCTTTGCTGTCATTGTTGGGTTTGGAATTTATGAATATGGATCATGTTTTTCTGTACTATTTATTCCGTCAAAGTACAAAATATATTGCTATGAAATTAGTTGTATTGATTGTACAACCAACACACAAGAGCATAGTAGTATGTCAAAGTCAAAAGGAAAAAGAAGAGTGGCCCACAAAACACAGCTGAAGAATGCGACCCAAGCACACCACACATCACAAATGAGGTCGTACAAAACCCTACTACGTCTACACAACGTGTAAGAAGCACCAAGCACAACACACTACACAAAATATATACATTGCAATATTTGCCATCTGGTATTCTTTATGTAAACTTACAATAACCCATGTTGTGATCCAAACATACCATTTTGATCGAAACACACTTTGGTTGGGTAAAGGGTAATGACTCAATTACTCACCAACATTTGCAACATTCATGCTATAAAGATTTCCCTCTTATTACTATACAGTTTTCAAAGTGGGACTCTACTATTCTTATTACCTATTATATTATCTTGTAACTCATCTCCGCGCACGGCAGTCGCAGTGGATATGTTTGCTTTTACTCAGCTAAGCACCAAGTGACGTATGTTCACCGTGTTTGCAGATAATCGATATATTAAGATAAAGGTTAAAAGCCCCTAGGTCATCGATGTATTATTATCATATGATTAAAATCGTAAACAGGTTGAACCCGATGTTTCAGAGATATTCCTGGGACTGTTTTTGCCCTCACTGATCCACCTCAAGCTCAGTAGATACTGTCTATAGTATAGCCATTCAAGTCTGCGTTACAAGTGCACTGCACCCGTCGTACGGCTCCAATACCATCCATCCCATATCTGACCAGATCATCCGCCACAACAAACGGCGCAAAATGTTATCCACTCCTATTCAATGCCTGAGCCCAGGAATACAATAGTAACTTAATTGGGTAAGCCGAATGGGCTAACTGAATCACTCGGCCAAATTCTCTGTCGAAGTGACTGTGACGGCTTGATATGATCATGGAACAATAAACTAGTTTATTGCCCCATGGTATGATGAGACCGTTACCGGTGGATGTAGCCGTTAACAACTTGAAGGTAACACGGAATGATGGATCCTAATATTAAAATGATTCCATGGGCATTATCATCTTTGTTATAAATTTTACTCAACTTGTTAACGTTGCTCTACCATGTTTTGTTTTACTTGCAATTATGTTTTCGGTAACTGGCTACCATGCAAATTCTGCATACATTGCCACTGGGCAGGCGGAAATCTCCTTTGAGGTTTCACGCCAGTAATTCAACCTGTGGAAACACAGACGAACAGAGTTACCACCTTCCAGTTCACTCAATGGATTGCAAACATATATGTTTTATACACCAAAATGTTTGTAAGAAATTTTTACATCAAATAAACACCAGAAAACATGGGCATGAAAGGGAATTGTTTCAGCAAATTGCCATGGCAACCAGCTCTGCGTAGTACTACTGGCAATAGCATTGCGCGCACACAGTGTTGACTCCAGCTGAACCACTGTGTATACTGGTGCCAGTGTACATACCTTCATAATTATTCATGTCAGCTCAAAGTATACATTGTTTTTTTAACTATCAAGCCAAAATCTGCTTTTCTGGTAGCAACATCCTTTAATATACAGCCCCTTGCATCCCTAGGCCTCATATTTTATTGGCACTCTCCAATCACGTTTCTTCCGCACAGGCATAATTACTCCGTGGAACCTTGGCGAGAGCGGATCCCAGCTGACGTCACAAGTATAACCCGTCATACAAGGTAAGCTGAGTTGCTGAGCGAGGGGAGTCTGAGCACAGGCGCTGTATATCATTCGCCCTCCCCCAACCCCCCACTTGCTGCTACTGCGAAAATTGGCTCGTGATACAGTGATATAATAACGATGTGCGTGTCATTCTCCAACCTCAGATGTGATGGGCTGGAGATAGTCCGTGATTGTGAAAATACTGTGTTTTAAGCATGCTGTAACTTCTGTTTAAATAAAGTTTGCTAAGTCAGGTTTGCTGCATCAGAGAGATGCTTCATTTGTGGTCATATAGGTGGACTGTCTTCCAGGCCAAGCGGCAACTTTATGGTGGGGAAGAACAATGATGTGACCCCGGCAAGAGCACAGTTCACACACCTGTATATAGCTGACACCCATATGTGCAGTTTCGTATTTCAATAATCACCAATTAACAAGCTGGGAATTATATGACAAAAATCCATCCATGTTTTTTCTGACATTTTTATCTGTTAAATGCCGTTCACCAAATTCTAAATTACCAAATGCTGATTTTTTAGACTAAAAAAATGCAATATGAAAAATAGAAGGATTTATAACTGTGGTCTGTGGCTTCATGACAAAGCCACAGCATGCAGTTGTCCATGGTGGAACCTGGAAGGCTGGTAACAATGTGATATTGGCGGAGATGCCAGCCAAGCACTTTGCACTTGCACATTTCTATGATGAAATCAAGTCATTTGGTTATATTATATTGATGGCGGTGCAGTGTGGTTATGCAATACTGAAGAGTCTGAGGCCTCTCTGAAGTCTATTCAATACACCATAGCCAAAGCAATACTTCACCTTCAGCAGTGGCTACCATTGGTGAACTAGGATGGCTCCCCCTAAAACTGATTCTGGATCGCATTAGGATTAAATACTTCCACTGAATGAAATTTGAGATACCACACACACAGCTTTGTAAGCAAATTTTTGACACTCTTTTCCAAAGTATGAGGACAAACCTGCAAAGAATTGGCCATATGTTGACAAAATTAAAAAGGTCTTTAATAACGTAGCTATGGACCGTGCCCTGAAATCAAAGAATCCCAAAGGGCTGAGGTGCTTTTTTAAAACTATCGTTAGAAGCATATACTTTTTCCAGGAAATAGACTTGAAAACGTCTTTACGATGTTATCAAATGTTTAAACGGTCCTCTTTCGGTGAAAGTTATGTCTTTAATGTAAATAACTTTGCTGGTGCACGTATTAAAATTTTTGGCCCGCACTAGGTGTCTGGGCGTTGAGGAAGATCTAGGAAAGATGGGGTTTATCAGAGGGAAAATGTCCTTTATCTAAAGATAGTAGAGAAGATTTAGCACAGTTTCTATTTGTCTGCCCAGCACTAAATGATATCAGGTTAGAGGCATAAAAATTTGGAAATCAACTCTCTGAATGAGAATTGTAAACAGGCATGGCAGCGTGCTTCCGCCTCCTCGCTGAAAAATAAGTTATGTTGGTTCCTTGGCGAGCATGCATATGATCTTGGACAGGACATTGGTGAATTATTTGACCAAACATATAAAACATATTGGTTGAGGCTTGGCATTACAGGAGACAGTCACTTAATGACTTCTCGGAACGACAGATTGTATGATCGTTCTACATGTACCTCTTGTAAACAGACCTCCTCCAATGTATACACTGTATATAATTTTGTAGGGAGGTTCGGTAACGCCACAAAATATCATGTGATGGTGCTCTCTTGACTTAAACTTACAGATGGAGTCAAACCAACCGAGCCGGTGTACGCTACGGCGTGCTTGTTATGTCTGCGCGGCTTTGCCCCCCCCCCCCCGTCACTCTGCGGGGGGTCCCCCACGTACAAACCCACATCTCCAGGAGTATGTAATATTGGTGAATTTAAAATTTTGTAACTAACATGTACATTCATACTGTGGTAATACCTGATTTATTCTTAATAATGACGCTGGAAGCTATATGTTCTGCATTGTATATAAAACATGTATAATGTACATGTCCTTACACTTTCTAGAGTGTTGTCCCAATGAGTGGTTTATCTTTAGTTTTGGTGCGGAAGACATAAATTATTACTTATAGATACTATACTTATTTTAACATACGAAGATTATTCGATTGATATTAAGGATGCCTGATTATTGTTTGTATATATTTTGGATGCATCATGGAATTTCCCCTGTTCCGTTGTTGCCCCCCGCTGTAAAGGGGAAGGTTTCCTAATAAGTTATTAATTAAACTAATTATTGACTATCGTTTATTTTTTTAACATAGTCTCCATAGGTACTCTTAATTTGTCACAGTCAAGTTAAAAAAATGCATTTCATCCTAACCCGACAACATGTAGTGCAGGTTCTGTGGTTTACTGGAGGTTTGTACAGGCGGTTGTATCTGTCTGATTCAAGATGCCAATTTTGAGGCCTAATCCGAAGTCTAGTCACATTTTAAGCGCTTGGAACCCTTAACGACCGACAAATAATGTTCAAGTTTCAATTCCTTTTGAAACCAAGGTTAAGTTCTTAATTTGCTTTCGTTGCTAGCTTCTTTCGAAACATTGTTTTCCTAGTGACACAGATTTTTTAATACACCACTTACCTCCATACCAAATGATCCCTTTCATATTCATCGGCAGCAGAGGGTGTACCATTCCATTCCAAAAGATACTATCCCAAGATTCATCCACTTTCGCTCTGAAGTTTGCAAAAACGTTTCTCGTTTATACTTTGCCGCAAAGTTAATATTTAGAGTGTGGCTTTGCTTGCAGAGGAGCGTGCATGGGCAGTTACCTGAAGTTACACCTGCATGCAACATGTTGCTTTGCAGAGCACAATAAGATATCAAGGGCAGTACCTTGTTATTCTTAGATCCGACCATGCCACATGAATTTGATGCAGCATCTCCATCCGTGTTTTTCTGACATTTTTGCATTTGTTAAATGCCGTTCACGAAAAGTTAAACTACCAAAATGAGGACTTTTTAGACTGAAAAAATGCTAATATGAAAAAATAGAAGGATTTATAACTGTGGTCGCTTGCCACTTGATTAAAGCAGCAGTTCCGCATTTGGCCCAGTTGATCTGCTTCCCTTGGCGCGCTTTGGAGTCGTCCATAGCGCGCCGACGGAAACTGTCAACTGTTTGGCTTTTCGTACCTTTATCATAGAAACACTTTTAAAACACCAACTGAATGATCAAATAAACGAATTACACTGAGATTATAAACAAGAGTTGCTCAGGTATTTTGGATTTTTGCCTGACTGTTTTAATGAAAACTTAAATTTTACATAAATGGGAAATACATGATACGATAAGATATGGGGTGGGTTGAGAAAAGAGAAAATTCGAAAAAATAAATGAAGGAAAGAGAGACACGAAGGTGGGAATGGGAGAAAGGGAAGGAGGAGGAGGAACGAAACAATTCGATGCAAAAGAAACAAAGAAAAAAGCGAAGTGAAAGGAAGAAGGGAAGAGAAAGAAATATTTATATCGGCAAGGTAGCTTTACTTGGTCAGTGCATGTTATTCCAATCTCACTTAAAAAGGTGCAAATTTGATCAATGTTCAAACACATAAACTTCTTTATTTAAATCTAGAAATATTAACTGTATATATATATATATATATATATATATATATATATATATATATATATATATATATATATATATATACATATATATATATATATATATATATATATATATATATATGTGCGTATATATATATATATATATATATATATATATATATATATATATATATATATGTGCATACATACATAAATACATACATACATACATACATACATAGAGATATACATACATACGTACATTCATACATAAAGGTACTTCGCATAACCCCGGATATTAGAATTTTTAATAATTATAAACATCCTTGTCTATTCCTGTCGCTTTTGTCTGAGTTAATTACGAACCAGAAATCTCGGTATTGATTCAATGAACTTTTATCATGGGTTGCGACCCAGTTTATGAAAAGCTTTCCAGTCAACTGTATGGACTTGAAAAGATTGAAGACTTCACCTTTATTATTATAACATTTACTAAGGTAAAAATGGATTCAATTTGCTTCACCATATTTCTTGCTTCATGATGAATGTGCATTAAATATTTCAGAGCATGTACAACAGAGATTCTGCCACGTACGAAATGATATATTGAAAACGTACTTAGCCTGGTGATCTGGAGCGCAAGAGGGAAGAGCATCTGATGACATCCAGGCCGTGATATTGAGCATGCCTGCCTCAGATTGTATCAGACCTATCGGTCTTTTTAATTTCTGGTACAGATATTTGCCGAAGAGCCAACACACTGCAGAATATCTACCTGTATCATCTGAAACACGAATCATAATTTTATGTTGTGAACTACTTTGATACAATTTTTGAAGAGGATACATCCCAAGTTCAAGGGATTTATCTGGAATCCTGCTTTTTTGAATCCCCGAGCGAAGCGTAGGGATTTAAAAATGCAGGATTCCAGATAAATCCCGAGAACAAGGGATGTATCCTTTTTATACCATGCCTTCTTTGTTTTCATGAATATAAATGCATTTTAAAATGTATTCTCCAAAGCATATCAGTCCTGTGTTGAAATTTAGCCACGGAATTTAAAGCAGGGATATATATGTAAGCAGGTGACATATATATCCCTTGAGAAAACAAAGGAGGCATGGTATAATAGAGTGGAACAACCATTTGGTCACGTGGAAAAGGGATGTACTCGTTCATTTCCTGGTGTTCAAAACAAAGACCTACTGGCGCTGTGAGACAAGGCCCAGAATCAGTCGTACCCAAAATGCATACGCCTAAAATTAGGCAGACCTGCAACCTCTCTGACAAGCCCGACCAGTAGTATTAAAAAAAGAATAGCCTACACCTCGTAGTTGCTCAGAGGCATAGTTATGCAGACTTATCATGGATAATTCCGTACTATAAATTGGAAGGCAGCAACATCAGCATGCAGCATTGGTCGTGTGCAGTGTCCACAATTGTCAAAAAATCTTCAGAGCTTACTCTCCTTTTTCTTTCTTTGTGTGTGTTTTACTTTTTGAAATCTTTGGTGGGGTTGCACAGCTCAAACTTCGTTAGGTTTTTTTCACACAAAAGATACCGTTGTTGGAGACTGTTTCACCGAAAGAGTAGAAAATATGGCCACACACTAGCATGAAAAGAGTTCCATGAAGAAAAATTTACCTTGGACAGGGGAATATTCCCCAATTTGGGGGACGCAAAAAGGCAACATTATCAGTATTTAGAATTTTGGGCAAAATAAAGGACCTTTTGTGTTGAAATTGCCCTGAAAAAAGCCTACCCATCGACCCCCACACGTGGTGGCCGTAACTCTACACAAATGGTGAGATAGATACATGAGTGTCAAATAAAACAGGAGGTCAATTGTATATCGCATCAACACCACGTTTGAATTCACAACACCGATTTGGCCATACACAAAACACAGGGTGCTCTCTGCATCTATCAGGCTTTTGTCATTTTCCTGTTCTGCTGGTTTAAAGAAGCTTACTCTGGGCGATATCATTGGTGTTGACTGCTTCAGAGCGAATGCCAGTTACGGTATTTTATGTCATTTATTATCACCCGAGCAACAGTAGGGTAAAATCAATATCCGTTTTTTTTACAGACACATTGCAAAATTAATTTAGAGACAAAGTGAAAAAAAATATTATTAAGGTTAAAAGGTTTTTCAGTCGATTGCTGCAATAAGGCAGGGTATTTTGATTCTTTCAGTGCTAGACTTTCAATAGAATCAACGGCATTCTTCGGCCTGTTGTGGGTGCAATACCAACGAAACGTGTGTAGGAAATCTGTTGCCTTGGGCCTTTCTTTTTGCTGTTGACCTGCATTCATGCTGGGACATCAATAAAAGATCCCTGTATGGTAAATTTGACTATGGAGTCGTTAGAGTAATGCAGAAGAACCTAAATTTTGTTGCGACTAGCACTGAAGGAATAAATTACGACGGAAATGTTACATACATGTATGGGGTCTTTGCCAGCCCTGCCTGTAACTTTGATAGTCTTCTTCAGGTTTGTTAGATGAGCTTAAAGATACAGCAAATGTTCTAACGTCTTGGTATTTCAGGATATCATCAAGTTCATCTCGAGCATTCATAATCTGTAAAACCAAAACAGGTAAAATGAAAAACAGAACTGACCATGGCTATTACGGGCATGCATATTTTTTGCATGTTTGTTATGCTTCTTAAATAATTCTGCCAGTCTCACTAGGGGTACTTAAAAGCTGAACTCGGGTATAGATAAGATCACTGCTCAATTCATTAAGGTTTCACTTATACCAATTAATCTGATAAGCATGGTCATTAATTTTCCCTGTTTAGAACATCTTAGAAATGTTGGGGTTTGTGGCCTAGCTGGAACACAAAATATCATTGTTCACATGTATTGAAGTACTCATATGCATCGTTATTTTGACTGTTCAGCAGTAACATGTGGGCCCCATAGGGAAATATATGAGTATATATATATATATATATATATATATATATATATATATATATATATATATATATATATATACATATATGTATATATATACATATATATATAAATATATTATATTGCTATTGTCTTGTCTCTACGTTTAAAGAAATGCCACCAGCATGTGCATCTGGACGTTTAATTCTACTATGTAAAATTTACGTCTCAGGGGAAATCATGAAACGTGCATGTTTATTAAAATGTATAAAGGTTGTCAATCGTAGATATCATGATCCAACAGAAGCCAGATTAAAAACAAGAGGCCTGTTACAACTTTGTGCTAAGCTGGCCATGCTTCCGGATACACACATGTAAAAGTATGTGTCAGACAGTGCAAAATAGTTCTGATACAGGGCAATCATGTTGCTAGATTTTTTACCGCTAATTCAGAAATATCTTGATTTATGATCCCAAAATTATATCGCCCAAGTGACTTTGTAAGACGACATGACACGTACTTTAGTCCTGGTGTGCCAACGTGGCCTAGCATGACGATAAGCCTTAATCGTTCGTTTCTCGGAAAAATAATAAATGTCGAATTACATTTTAAGCACCATGCCATTACTTCTTTTGGGAATTTTCAGATAATCGGTGAATATTTATATTTACCCTCGCCAGAAAAAAATGCATATTATCTTGTCCGCCGCAATACCACACGTCTCCAAATAAAACGTCTGTTATGCTAATAGAGAGGTCGCCGTTGGTTACAGTGATTTTGTGAGGTCCTGGGTCGGTTATTGGATCTAAGTCTACTTGCCACTTAGGTCCCTTCCCTGTACCTGCAAATAGTCATAGCAAACATTTTATTTGGTCGAGAATCCATCCATTTTATATATATATAAATATACATATATATATATATATATATATATATATATATATATATATATATATATATAGTGAAACCTTGTTATAACGACACTCAGCTATCCAACATATGCAATATAATGACGCAAATTTTCAAGGGAAAAGGTTTATTTTACTTTGTTATTTGATTCATTTATCTGACATATTCCGTTTTCTGACACATATCTTAGGGAACAGATGGTGTCATTATGGCGAGTTTTCACTGTATATATATATATATATATATAATTTAAAAGTATCATCAAACATTTAAAGAGAACATTACTTTGATTTAATCTTATCATGAAATGTGTTTTGAAGATATGCCTAATTCTGGAAAAGCTTTCTGTTATTTAACCATGAGGTGAAATCCGTTTAATGATATCACTGAATCGATTTATTGTTATGAAAAATTTAGTCTTATCATCAAATCGATTTGATCACATGTTGAAATATCCAGTCTCATCACTAAATAGAATTAGCGATAAGTTCAATTCGATTTCATGTTATATTTAAATGCAAGCCGGGCCACAGCAAGATTATAAATGCTTCCTTACTGAATGCTGAAACTATAAAAACCTTGCAGGACATAGAAAGATCGTGGCGATCTACGCAAATCAAGCAAGTAACTGGTTAACTTAAACGTTACTTTGATGTAGTGACTCAAAGCAAACATATATTTGTAACATTGGATGTATGGCATGTTTGTTTTATTAGAATGCACCAGGCGTGAAGACCATGGAGCCTTTCCATTACCCATTCTGCCCTTTTCCGTGCGCAGCAACTGGCCAGTACTTCGCCATCATTGTAAAATGGCGGCAGCAACTGCGACCAGCGCGTCTCCCGGTGTTTTAGAGGCCATTACACAAACAACAGATTGGATGTCTATTAACATACAAGAAGGTAACATTACAAACGACTGTACTGGACAAGTTGACCAAGCATCGGTTGACTTCTATAAAATACGCGGCCAGCTGGATCAGGTACGCACTGGCGAAAGTCGAAAGTAACATGTAAAAGGTCGCCCGGAAGTAATTCAACAGAATGAGTCTTATCATTAATTCACCAAAGTCACTTCCGGCTAGTTGATCATAACATTAAACATTTAGTATTATCACTAAATATTTGGTGTTATCATGAATTCAGACCAAGAAGGGAACGTACATTTTTGTAGTTCCAGGCGTAATAAATGATATGTTCAAATCGGCATGATCATTACGCCAAATAGATTTCAATATTAGAGCAAATAACGTCTATTTAATGTCATCATCCAATAGAATTTTACTGTCTAAATAATGTCCCATTTAGACTTATCATGAAATCATTTTGATGTAATCATTAAATGCAATTAGTGATAACACTAAATGCTTTTAGTGATCTGATTCAACGAAGAACATAATAATAAATGCATTTAATGATAACATGAATTCGCTTCGTTATCATCAAATATTTAATGATATGTTGAAATCTTGAATAAAAGGAGGAATGGCCTTCCATAACATATATGTATAATTTTTATACATGTGGCACTTACTGCATTCAAGTGAGAGTTATTTGTTGGAAATCTATTAAGAAAATTGTAAATACCAGTCTCCAATTGAGCGCTTGTCTAGTGTGCGCGTGTTGTCAATTTTTAAACCCTAAAAATTGTATCATTGCATGAAACATGCCACCTGTTACTCTGCTTAGATCTGAAAGGAGGGATACTCGCTTTGCAAGAAGCTCCCCCACTGAAATGACTAGAATTTTGCACCTTGCCAGAACTACACGATCACAACGGTCTGGCGAGTTACCCAAGCTTAGGTAAGTCACTTCTGCAGGTATGTACATGTATGAATGTATGTATGTATGTATGTATGTATGTATGTATGTATGTATGTATGTATGTATGCATGTATGTATGTATTTTTACTTGAAGTTTTCGTGCATTGATGACCCATCTATAAATTAATTCGATTGTTGAAGCCTTGAATTTTCTAAAGCTGCGCATCGAACAGTATAGCAGCGATCAATTACCTTCAGGTTTATATATAGACAATGACTGGATTCAACAGAAAGCGTGGACAAATTTGAATGTTATTTTTCGCCGGGGGTGGGTGGCTGGGTGTCAAAACCACACTATGGACGCGGCACTGTTGTGCCTTTTCGTATGACTGACTACCAAACATCGATATTCACTTTCAATGCAAATATAAAATACGGGTTACTTTGCATGTGGTATTTTAATTAATCTACGAATGTCCTACTGTTTATAACCCACTTCATGTATAATACATGTCCCAAGATGTTTGCAAAACATGCTATGCATTTATTGCATAAAATCATAATGCATATGAAAGCCCAGTTGCATAATGTAAAACCAAGCCCTCTAGAAGTCTTTTTTTATTGTAGCCATCTCTCAAATAGATAACTATATTGACCGTGTGTCTCAGAAACAAATAAATGAATGATCCAACAAAATATAGATTTATTGCTGGTTAAGAAAGAAACAAAAATAAACAAAACAAAGAAAAATAAGAAAGCTTTTATATTCTGAAAAGAGCTATGACCTGTATGTAGGATCCTCGAGTTTACACACCTTAAGCTCGCGAGTGCATAATTAATTTCATTGAAAAATGGCAAAGAGAGGCGGTGGGTGGGTATCATTGTTGGATAGTTCGTAGTGACAGCAGCCGAAGTATTGAGTGGGTGCCTGGGTTGACTAAAGCTTTACCGACAATTATATTTGGACCTTCTGGTAGGGTATTTCCTGGTCAGTTTCATCCAGTTTTGAAAGGAAACGGCCACCCAGCGTAAACGTCTTTAAGCATATGGATGAATATGAATGAATATGAATGAATATGAATGAATGAATGAATGAATATACCTAAAGGTTTATATATATATATACATATATGTATATATATATATATATATATAGAGAGAGAGAGAGAGGGAGAGAGAGAGAGACAGAGACAGAGAGAGAGAGAGAGAGAGACGGGTGGGCGGAAAGAAAGAAAGGAAAGAAAGAAAGGAAAGAAAGAAAGAAAGAAAGAAAGAAAGAAAGAAAGATGGTCGTGGATACCTGGCTGCATTGTTGTAGTATACTCTTTGCCAGCTACCAGTAATTTCACTTCCGTTCCTGTAGATCCGTCACTTCCGTAACCCCAGATGCGGGCGCTTGCTGGTGCCATCTGCAGAACCATGTGATTGCCGTATGACAGTGCAAATCTAAACACTGGGATCGAAAGAAAAGTATTGAATTTTACCTTTTTGCCGGACTTTCATATTTTCTTTTCTTGGTTTGTCTGACTTGTACTAAATGAACAATGGTGAGCAAAAGCAAGTAGCCTCACTTGTTCTGGAATGTACTGAGTTAGTATAAGTAAGCGCTTTTCAGGGACATTGAGAGCTTGTCTGGGAGTGTGAACTGTCTCCTTATGTTGTCAGTACACTTCCAGAGAAAGTAAGAAGAAGCAAGCAGAAGCTAAAGACAGCGAAGAATATTTTGCAAGAGATTGTTCACACCATGACGTAAGGTACAAATGTATCACACAGACGTTTGTATGGCTCAATAAGCTTTCTCGCTCCGTAATTTTCGATGTTATGCCAGCTCCAATCTGTCCCGGCAGTTTGTGTCTTTCGGATCAAATGTCTGAAAAAAATCACATGCCGAAGATTCTAAATTTCTGTGTTCTTGTTTGTCCATTATCGTCACCTCGTTTGCCAGCAAGTTAACTACGTTTGGCCACTTGCTTCAATAATTTGGAAGTGATGGGTAAGAGGATATGTTAGCTCCTAGAGTGCTAATTATTTTACGTTATAAAGCACATAAATTGCACGAAATTAAACGAATTGTTAAGCTTGCGGTCGTAAATCTTTCACGTATAAGTTATCGTATGCTATTTGCCTAAATAGCGGATATTTACTTACTCTCGGCACTGTTGCTTTGCAATAGCAAAACAAGCAAGAGACACGGAACCTGTACACGCCTGTCCATGATGAAATTGGAACAGCTTGAGTGAAAATCTCTATATATATTATAGATAGATAAACAGAGTGTGTGGCTGACCTTTGAGGCAAAGCTGGTTTTCCCTAAACCCAGATAAAGACAGGACGACTGTGATAGTCCTGTGGCCTACTGGCTTTGCATGCAGATACTGATGTGATTGCAATCACAAAAGAGAGTGTGTATGATGGAATTACGTGGGCTTTGACCGTCATTGGGCTTAAATGTCACTGCAAACAATGGTAATCAGAAATGAATGCATCTTTCCTTTCAGAATATTTAGCATTCAGGTATAGAGTATTGGTTCAAATTTAGTACAATTGCATCACCCCCTTCAGAATAATGTAATGGTCACTCGTATCATTTTCGGAAATAACAATCACCAACTATTTGCATGAACATTGAAGTTGCTATAAAAATTGAGATAACAACAATCGTTATGAGCCAAGCCCCTTCAGGTTAAACATGCCGCATGAGGACTGTCAGGCCTGCCAGGGGTTGACATTGGAGGGGATACCAGTACGCTGTTACAGCTAATTATTTTGCCCTAGTGCAAGATGATGTAAACAAGAAAATTTGAAAATAATGGCTGCCACTAAGCACAGATTATAAAGAAGCCTCCAGTACGTAAACATTATAATTAAATGCCTGGTACACCAGTTAAAAAAAAAGTTTACATCTCCCTCCTCGACTTGTTTCATAGCGTCAACACCAAAATACCGTGCCCTTGTGACTGTACTCCATATAAAAAGGCCTCACAACAATTGCCCCCAAGAACTTAAGAATTTAGTCAAGATCACCCAAATACAATTCCCAACATAACCTGTATCAAGGATCATCAGTACACTTCCACCAAGTACCACCAAGTGCAGGTGGAACCACCTGGAGGATAAACAAAGAGAACTTCACTGATTGGTTGGTCGTTGCCACCAGGAGGTACGTTATGTTTTATGTTGCAGGTTCGCACGTGGCATTGATTCCATCTGTTAGTGACATACGCTATTATCTCATCGTAACCCGTGTACAATCTCCACTTAGCCTGCAGGAACACCGTGATGTGCAATATCAAAGCACTGACTAAAAACTAATTGTCGGGGTTGTCAAGGGAGCAGTAACGTAAACTTGTAATCCTGGCAATAATGTCACAGCCACCCATTTGCATTCTCAACCAGGCCCGTTGTGTCAGGGATCATTAATTTACATATTTGCCTAGTAATCATCCTGAAACGAAATCCACGTGCGTGACCCTGGAGTCTCAAAACTTAGGCCAAGGTCACACAAATGTATGCCTTATCCTAACTTATCTTGTATATTCCAGACTCGTTATACCCGTTTCGATCTTCCATTAGTATTGACATGTGACCGTGCAAATTTAATGAAATCATCCGTAGGAAGAAATTTAAATACTAGGGTCCATGGGTTATTGCCACGCCATCTGGTGTACACTGTACCATGTCCCCATAAGGAGATAGGACGTAGAAGGTTAAAAATGGCGAATATGAACAAGTTTTTTTTGTTGAATCAGCACTAAGAGGCCACGTTGCATTATCAAGTTCTTGTTCCAATTTTGTTTTCGTGGGAAACAGCAGAGGAGTGCATTGGCCGACGGTTTCTTATCGTTCTTATAATGGGAAACCACGCACCTGCAGCATATAGGCCATGGATGATCATACATTTGCCTTGCACCACGTTTGCGTTCCATGGTCGTTTTATGTAGTAAATTTGCCATTTTATAACACATATTTCTAATTTATTAGAGAAAGTCCGACAAACCAAACTGAGACAAACCGTGCAATTTATAATAAGCACCGTGACTGACGATCATTAGTTAACTGCAAGTTCGTTGACATTCCGTCCACGCTGAAGATTTCGAGTATGTATTTTTGATAAAAATCATATCCACAGCAGCAATTTTGAAGCGAAAGAGGCCAAATTTTATCCTAATGAACGCAATATCTGGATCTTCAGCGTGAATCAAATGACCGAAAGTGGGACGTTGCGTATGTTCAGCTGGTTCCACGTAGTCTCGTTGAATGATAATTTGCATAATTACGGTATGTAGGGATGTATGAAAATTACACATATTTATTGCTTATAAGGTGACCTTTATATGACCTTGCCCGACAAAGTGAAAGTGAGAAAAGCTACTTTTGAGCTTTTTATCGCCTTTTCAATAACTATGTTGGTAGAAATGAAAAAAGATCGAAACAGGTCACGTTGTCAGAAATTTTCTGTAGAATATTTTGGAAAACTAATTACGTATTTGGACCAAAAGAGAGGAACAAAAGTACAAGGGATATGCTGTTATATTAATTACAATGTTACTACCAAGCAACGCCGTGAGGAATAACAAGACTACAACTAGCAGCTCGGGCTCAAAGAGTAGATACATTTAAAACAACTTCACGAAATCACAAATGTGTGGGAAGCTATGCCCATTAATATGAAGTTAACGATCAGCAAAGGAGGCAGCCAATTGGATTTTGAAAATCCAAAACGAGGCTCGGTTTTCAAATAGGTGTTAATTCATTGATGTTTTACAATTTTTGACCAATTTTTGTTCAAAACCATGTACTCTTTAAGCTGTATCCCTAAATGTGCATCTCTGAGCACTTTCTTCGAAACTTAACATAATATTTTGGAAAATGATAAGATAGCACTAATCAGTTACATTAAAGACAATGTGGCAAAACTGTGACATATGCTTATGGCTAAAAATAGAAAGGCTGGCTTTCACCAAACCCAAAGCAAATATAAATGTTATCGGGAAACGTGACAATTACCATGGAGCCTGAAGACAGGGAGGGACAACTTACGGTTTATGCTGGTACTATTTTTCGGTTTGTACCGTTTGGAAACGAGCTGATCTTATCTTTTGTACTTTGTTCGTTCACAAAGCAATTCCCGTGCCCATTTGCTGCATACTACCACCAACTGCAATGTTTATTAAAAACCACCTCGGTACGTGTTAATCGTCACACGAGGACAGGCTTTAACTGGGAGAATATCTATATAGTAAAATACATGGATGTGCAATAAGATCGCAAAAAGTTCATTTTGTCGTTCAACGGGTCTGAAAGTGGTAATATAATCTAATTTTGTTTGAACTAATCTTCCTTCTCGCATGTACTATTAACAAGTCTGTTTGCCGCAGAGGTTAAAGAATGATACTCGTATCTGACAGTAGAGTCGCAAACGTTCACCAGAAAAATACAGGAATTTTAATTCAAAACATCACCAGTGCAACTTAAATGCATACAAACTTAGCATCAGAGATCAAGAGACAGTCGAATGCGATGTCTTGCAAAACGGATTGGGCACCATGTCTGGATGCAATTCATTCCTCTCTCTCTCTCTCTCTATATATATATATATATATATATGTATATATATATATATGTGTATATATATATATATATATATATATATATATATATATATATATATATATATATATATATATATATATATATATATATATATTCAATCAAATAAACCAACACAAAATGAATGGTAGGCCAACAATAATATCGCGGCTGAACGATGCTTCCCCTCCTTCTCTTTAGGCTTGACAGAGGGTACAGTATACCCAGGAAATGTGTTTGCCATGTCTCACCGATTCGGCCCATCTAAATATACACACAAAACCTAACGTAACATGTTTTTCTTGTGGCAATCGTTAAGCCGACGAAAATGTTTGTAATCGATGACTGTGTATGGAAAACTGTTATTCTCCCATCTGAACCTCGTGGTTGGTCAGTTTCGCGGAGAAACAGTATGTAAAGTAAGACAATCATGAAAATTAGTCAATTTGATATCCGATGCAATTCAAGTCTACTCTTCCCAGGACAGCATGATGGCTACTGACTGAATTACTACTTGACATAACTTCGCAAAAGACATTATCGTCCAAAGCGGTATGTCTTCCCTAATGCGAGATTGCGTAAGCAAATATTCGTTGATGTGGCAAAACAAACCTGTGTAATTCACAGCTGGCCTGGCCATACTTTCTGCAAAAACAGTGCATAAGCTAGAAACATAAATTATACAACAATTTGTACTAACTTGGGGGCGCCTAGGAACAGTTCTAACATTGCATTGGTGATAAAATTGTTCACGTTGCAAGGCAAGAGAAAATTTGCGCTTTACTCATTTAGAACCTGCATGATGACATGGAATTCATGGGGTGCATGGTTTCCTTGAAACTTATATCTAGTGCTGCACATGCAATATGGGGTGATTTGTGATTTGAAAGCCAGAGAAAAACTAGACGAAATAAATTCATTAATACTGATCACATGTTACACAACTATTTATCTCACAATAAATCAGACATGGAACAGGTCAGGTTGCTTGTAAAGATTATGTCACAAAGCAATCAATATGCATATAAACTGCCACAAGCTATACATTTTTTTGGAAAGCTAACAGACTACCGATTTGTTTCCCCCCCCCCCCACTGTCTGTACCAAGTGCCGTCCACTTTTTCAAAGAACCTTGAAGGAACGTGGATTTAACTTTTTTCTTATCTGATGTAAAGACATTAAATTTGTGGCAAACTGTTCATAACAGTGTTAACTGCAAAAGCGTGTCTTACATTTTCAATAACAAGTACAGTTTTGGCATGAGAATGAGTAAAGCCTGGTCCCTTTGATGTATTGAGTGAGTGTCATCGATGCGATTCAAAAAGTGTATAGCGCCTTAACAAAACATAAACGCAATATGAGACACGCCATATCAGGATGAAATGGACAGGTTGCCGAGAAAAGGTAGGAAGCAGCATTTAGAAAGAATATAGTATCTCCTTTGGCCCGTGAACACCTTCCCGCCTTACACCCCCACCCTCTTCCCATTTTTCGTAGCCCATCACAAAAGGTACCAGGTTACTAGCTCTAGATGAATCACTTTCAACTGCTGGCCACGCAGACAACAGTCAAACAATGGCCATTGGTCTGACGTGGTGTCATCTACAAGGTTATAAGTGCTACCACAGCCTCCATATGTTGTAACCCCTAACAATGGGGTACACGTGCAAGGGTAGCAAGCTGCCTGCAAATGCAAATAAACGCCCAAAGTGCAGATACAAACATTAAAAGAGCCATGCTTCCATCATCTGTGTTCCTCGCAAATTTCCTGACCTTATCTCAATACCCCCCCCCCATGTCCCTTTGTAAGCCCTTGCATGACCCTACCTCTCATGTGACATTCTCTTCCACTTATGGTGACAGGGATACATATGAAAGTTACAAACAGCACAATACTCAATAATCAAAACATGGTCCTATATGTATTAATAGGGTAAAATGGGGGATCCATACAATAGCAATAAAGCAAATAAATATATCACCCTCCAACAGAGTGTGGTCATGTAAGACCAGTGCTCGAAATAGGGAAAGTCTTTCACTTGTTTCCACAGAGATGATGGTAGGAAAAGTCTTATTGTAATTTATTTTTAAATTTTTGACAAATGGCATTGGCTATTTTACTTGTCCTTCACCAGTTTCACGTAGAACAGACAATCCCTATTTCAAGCCCAGAGGACCTTATACTATGCCATCTATGTTTTCAAATTTTTAGCTCCGCTGACTTGTCAGTCAGCCAATCTTACAGGATGGGTGGTGGTTCGTCCATTGTGTATCGGTCTGGTAACAATTTACATTTTGGACCTCCCCGAAATCAGTCATTCAATTTTCTACAATTATAATGGAGATCGACCTTAGGTGGTTCTCTATCAGGTTTGTTGATATAATCATGTTCTTGTGATATTTTGGATCTTTCTATGATTTTTAATCTTTTTAGCTCAGATAACTTGCCAGTCAGCTCAGCGTAAAGGACCGTCCGTCATTGTTGTCGTCGTCGTCGTCGTCGTCGTCGTCGTCGTCGTCATCATCATCATCATCATCGTCCATTCACCTTTCACATTTTAGACTTCTCCAAAGCTGTTGACCGGATATTTGACCTCTCCTTTTCACCTCATGGTTTTAATTTTATGGGAGAAATTTTCCAGACCCATAGGTTATCTGTACCAAATTAGGAGTCAATAGGTCAAGAGGGGACAGAAATATAAGGAAAATAAGATATGCACAGGTGGACGACGACACTAAACACTATATGCATCCCGCCCTACGGGGATGGTGTATTACACATAGCTCTTGCCCGGAAGGTTCTAAATTTACACAAACTGTCTGTAATTGTTTTTTTTCCTCTAATTTTAAATGAATTTTTCCTTGTTAAATCTTTTTTCCACTTCCTTTCCAACGTGTTCACTAGGTGGTAGTAATGCAATGTAGGTGATACCATCCAAGTCTGTAGGGATTGCAATAGTAATTCATATGTTGGACGTCTCCAAAACTGTCAACCAGATTCATGTCAAACTTGGTCGGGATGTTCCTTGGTTGGGTCCAACCAAATTTGTATACGTGGTTATGCTTTGAGGTGAATATCACTGATGGTTCTTGAGAAGAACAAAATAAAATGTGAACTGTGGATGCTAGACGCCCACTTCGGATGGAACCCCGATGAAGATCCATCACCTAAACTTAGCCGACTAACAAGTTTGCTTTCAGAGCTAATAATGTTAGGTCAACTGGTTAACTTACCTCAATGCATGAACCTCTTTGGCAAAACAAATCTTTTGGTGCAACATAATCGTTTCCCAAAATCGTCATAATGTTGAAAGTCCATTATTTGAGCGGGCTGTCGAGTATTAATTCTTTCAGTGCCAATATTTGGACTGTTCCAAAAGCTTTTCTGTCTGGAACCGCGGATATGCTGGAATGAGAGTCTTTTACAAGGACTTTGAATCTAAAGGCTAACTCACATTGTTTGAGATTGTGGAAGAAGCCTTGTACTTTAAGGGAAATGATTGTCGCCCCGCGCGTCTGCTTATCAACCACCATGCCCCAGCTCACTTTAGTGCATTCTCGTCAAAAACATTGTGCCAGTTGCTACCTTTAAACAAACAAAAGTTTTCAGACTGAAGATTATTCGCAGACAGTTCCTCGCCGATGTATAAACTGGGACGCTGTGCTTTCTCGGTGGGTGACTTTGGCTTAATTCCAAAAATTACACGCTCGCCTTAGCTGAAGCTGCCCCCCCCCCCCCCCGAGATCTACAGCACTTTTTGCTTAACTTTCATATTGTAATGGTTTATAGGTCTCTATATGGGCAACGTCACGTTTGAAGATCGATGACCCTGACATAACTCTCCAGGTCAGAAAGCCAGTTTGCTAAATTTAATGTTCGCAAGGTGCATATTTTTACCTACAACTTTCATATTGCACAAGTTTGTGGTCCTGTATAAAGGCTAAGTTCACTTTGACGAATGGTGACCTTCACTCACTTCCCAAGGTCGCCAAAGCACTTTGCTGGTCAGCCGGTACATTTCAGATTGAGCACATTAACTGAAAGTGGATTTTGCGCTTGGCCTTTATCACTGCACATGTACATAATCATCTCTACAGGCTAGGTTGCTCTGGTTCCTTTGTTATGGCTAGGTTAACTCTTAAGGTAGATGACCTTGATCTAATCATGCCTCCTTCTTAAAACATGGGCGTGGGGCATTTATAGTTTTTAAGCATGCGTTGTTTATGTATCGGATTTCTGCACATAAAAACTGAATGATGTTTACACGCGCAGTCCAGCGTTTTTCCTGTTGATTCCTCGATAAAAAATATTCAATACTGTCAAGCTAATGTCCACAGACAGGGAAAATAAATTTAAAGACCCTGATAGACATAACTCCACCCCCACCCCACCCCGAAAACCAAAGTTTTGAACAGTTAGCTGTCACGGTTTACATAAAATTTGAGGCAAGAAGAAGCTGTTGCTCAGCTGACCCTTGTGTTATGTAATATTGGTGTAAATGTATTAGTATATAGTGGTTCCATATGGGAGCGCATGTATGTAAATCGAGCTATAAAAATTATGGTTGCTAATGTGTACTTTATGAAACACATTTACTCTTGCACACGTGCAATTTACTGTCTGGAAAATTGAACAAACGATATATTGGAAATAAGCAACAAATTTTTAACAGTTATGTTATCTTGCCAATTAGGCTGGAGTCACACGTTTGCAATCAGAACCTCGTCCTTATTTAGGTTCGTCCACAAGCGAAATTTTCGAATCCTTGCTCAAATAGTTCTCAAGTTATCACAACAAACACCCCCCCCCCCCCTCAAAAACAAAAAGAAGGGGGAAAAACGGGCGGGGGGGGGGGGGGAGGAGCGAACGTTCATTGTGACACAGGGAACTTGCTTAAGGTCACCACACTTATGCATTTCTGAGCCTGTCCTGACAGAGAACAATTATGAACATTATGAAGCTACTCAAATAAACTGGGCCTTGGACATCCAATGCAACTCCAGCCTAGTCTCGATGACCATCGTCTCATGAGTTATAAATATCGTTCGTCAAATGGTTCTTATCTTACAGTAAAATTGCCCTTTTTATGAATAAGGCCAAGGTCACCCAAATTCGTTTTTAGTTTCGCATTCACTGAAAGTCATCACGAGCACAATGTTGAGGGCATGACCATAATTTGCCAGTTATTTTCCAAAAATGAGCATTACTTAATAATGATGATGATAATGATAATAATAATAATAATAATAATAATAATAATAATAATAATAATAATAATAATAATAATAATAATAATAATAATAATAATACGACTGTAATAGTCCAGCGCCCAGCTGAACTTGGACTCACAGACAGAAAACCAATTACACACCTGCATGCTTGTTCCAAAACCCTGAGTTTTGTGAATCAGAGTCATTGCCTCCACCGACACTGGACAAATATCAGGGTTTTAGTGCAAAACCCAGTGTCTTGTGAATAATTATTTTAAAGTAAAAGAGCAGAGCGTATGGTATTGTGACGTAACAGAAACCACGGGATTCGTATTCTGTAATATTAGGAACAAAACGCAAGGCGTTGTGATGTCTCAATCAGCGCACGCCGTCTTTAGACTACCAGCTGTGTCACAAAATCCCAGGGTATTGTAATGAAAATTCATGGTTTTGTCCAGGTTTTGCTACAAAATAGTTTTTCTTTTTATTTGTCATTCAAAACACAGAGTTGTGTTATACAAAACCGTTTGGTTTTGTACATGTTTTTAAATTTAGGTCCTCAGACACGTATGACTTTCTTTTTAAATGGAAAGCTAATTTATGAACTTTTTTGCTTTCAGTACTCCAAATGTTCAAGAAGAAATAATTTTGATTGTAACTGCCAATTTGGAGTCAAGGTAGTGCAATTAATACTGAAATTACCAGGATATTATCCATACGCCATCTATAAACACTTCTGAGAATCATCCAACGCAATGAACGATTAGTTCCAAATTCCGCCACTAGTGATGAACGGCGCTGACGGACGGTATGTACCAATCCATGCCCCGTATAAGATTTGTGACGATGGAAGCCCTGGTTTTTTGCAGATACCAAACCCTCGTTTTTTTAAGCAGATACAAATTCCCGGGTTTTGTGAAGATCCAAAGAGCACACGTTAGATTGCTAACACTGGCATCCTTAAAAGACCGCATACTACAATCCCCACGAGCGGGCCACTCCTAATATATAATTCCCTCTCTTTACCACATTTAAATTATATCTATTTTGACCCTGGGTTATTCCTATGATAGGATCTTGAATTTGCCAAAAAAGGCAGTTCTCTTAACATGTAGTGCAAATTTTTATGCTCATAATGAACCTTGATTTAAACTACTAAAGCTTCTTGAAGTTGAATATATGCTGCATCTTAAAGCCTTCAAATTTTATTGTAGATAGTGTGCAAATGATATACCTAGATATTTTAACAATATGCTCACTGGTAAACCTGTACCATATTCCTACGTCATCAGAAACCGAGATATCCCTCGTGTTGCTGTTACTTTGCGAACATCTATACACATAATACCGTACGTTTTTACATCCCAACTTTACTCAACAAGACAAACCCCATTATCAAGGAGAAAATCCATACCCACTCCTATGCTGGTTTTTCAAAGTAAACAAAACAATATTTCATTGCAAAAAATAGTCTGATATATGCAACATTGATAATTGCCTATTTATTGCAGTTTATTGTGATACATGAAACAAATGGGTTCTCATTATCAACATCATATTGAATGCCATAGTGCCCTTTTGGTCTTTTTCATATTTCCTTGTGAAATGATAGCCAAGTGCTACTTACATTCTTTTGTCATGATTGCGGGTTGAGAAACCCTTCGCCGGATCGTGCCATCATGACTTTTCTGGTTTTGTAATTTGGTAATTTGTTTTATTTTTCACTTTGAAGCATTTGCTTTTGTTATCGTTACCAAATGTATGTGTACATTCAGTATTACTTTATTCTCTTGTCAAATAAGGCTGATCTGAGTATGAGTCTGAGTATCTAGACTACCAGCTGTGTCACAAGACCATACGTATTGTCAGAAAACCCAGAGTTTTGTAAAATAAATTCTTTACACGCATAAACATATACATGGGTTCCCTTTTCCCTACTGAAAATTATATTTATAACAAGTTGCCACCAGATGACGCTTTGTGAAGTCACAAACAGCGTGACTGAAACTGAACCATCGTGACATTGCAAATAAGAACGACCAACACGACTTTTGTGCCTCGGGAGAGACATTTCCTTTTAAATCTGTCATCAGCTTGACAGGTAAGCTCACAGCGACTCTTTTAGCTACAGTAATCCCTGATTTATAACCTTTTCAATAGCCCAGAGAGTCGCAGGCACCATTGGTCGTCACCTGGATTATTTTCTTTTTAGTACAGTTAATCAGGTTTTGTCAAGTTTTTTTCACCAGTGATGTGTCTCTGAGCGCGTCTGACCCAAGGTGTGAGGGGTCGTGCCTTTCCTGCAAGTTGTGACAGTGAAGCCATTTTGGTTGGATACTGGATGAGTAAATGACTGCCATTTTATTAAAACAAAATGCACTTTCCATACATCTGAATCCAATATGGTCATGATGCTTCACAGCAGTAATCTCACCTTGTCAGGCACCGATCTTTAACATCATGAAAGAGTGGGATCTCCCATGAGAAACAATGAGAGAGAAAAAGAAGTAAAGCCCATTTAGCCTGATAATGTGGGGACAATGTCACCAGGATTTTTCTAAAAGCCTTCCCTGACAAACACGTGAAAGTCCGTTTACAACATGTGGTACTGATAGGGCACAAAATGTTTAGAAGCTGTTTCAGAATTCCTATACTTTGGCCGAATATATCAAATCAACATTACTAGTATTTACACTTACCACCAGGGTTACGTAGGCTACATTAAGATCAAATATGCTTCATGGCAGTGTACACATTCGAATATAAGAATAATGGATTACAGCCGTAATTTATACTCTGAGAACTGCATGAGCAGCTTTCCTCAGGGCTACAAGAACGAAATGCACCCAGTGTACCCCCAAAAGAAAGTTGCGGACAGGTCACTGATCAGTGCTGATGGCCACATAAGAAGATGGCATTTACGACATTGTACACTTTCCGGTAATTTTAATGAGAAACAGTTGCATACCATGCATACCAACCCTTCGCTCCAAACAAGTAAAATGTCTCCGTGTGGCAAGCCATTCAAGGGTATCGAAATTATGGCAAGCCGTTTTCACAATTAGTTCTATTTGGCGATATCACTGGAGCATTAAGCGATATCGCTAAATCATGTACGATAGTGCCAAATCATTTATTGATATCTCAAAATTTTGGGGATATAGCAAAATGGTCTCAATTGGTGATATCTCTAGGCATTAAGTGATATTCCTCAATCAATTGAACACTTTGGGATGATGAAGCCGTTGCAGTTCAATCCAAGTTGGCAGCCATATGCAACAGGAAGCGGAAATACATTTAGCGATATCGCCAAATGATTCAGTGATATTCTTAAATCCTTTAGCTGTATCGCTTAATCATTTGAGGATATAGCTTAACCATAAACATTAAGGAGTATCACTAAACGATTTAGCAACATCTTTAAATCATAAAGCAATATCGCTCGATATTTATATATGTATCGCCAAATCGTATTGCGATATTACTTAATGATTTAGGGATACCTCTAAATGATTTAGTGATGTCACTGTAAGATTTAAAGATATCGCTGATATTCAACGATATTGGTCAGTATTTAATGATCTCTCTGCATGATTTGACGAAATCGCCAAATGATTTAGCGATATCGCCACATATGACTAAATGTCAAAACGGCTTTCCATGATACCGATACCCCTTGAACAAATGAGGCAAGTTAACATTGCGTCATGTGTCGCTGTAACTTTGAAGCAGCAAGATGGCGTGGACCTTTGTTTTAGTGAGAAATTATAGTTTACGGTGATTTGTGGCTTTGCTTTATGCGACATGGGAACATGGACTTCTCCTAACATCAGCAGTTGCAGCACGGAGACCACACGAGTACAACATTTAAATAAACAGACCTGACATAGCAATTACCAAGACTTTTTTTTAATTAACCCAAAGGTTTTTGTTTTTTGGTTGTTAAATCGAATGGCATAACTGCAACTATACCGTACATTATGTCACGTACATAGGACACGCTACTGCTTGCAATTGCTGTTTGTAAAGATGGGCTGGCCATATAAACTCATATAGTGGTAATTATAAATTTTACAACAAACACGCCATCTTTTGATGGGCATCTGAGTTGTGTGACCTTTGTTCCTGAATGTAACTATACCGAAAAAAAAAAAAAAAAAAAGGTGCAATAAATAAACTTTACAAACTGCACGTGGTAGTACACCCAATGGCCCGTCTCAAGCCACGCTTACTTTTAATTACAAAGATTCCACTCATGTGTTATCAGACGGTCACAACAGACCAAAACGTAGCCAGATTAACTAAATATTAATCTGTATTTTAATCTCTTGCTTCATTTTTAAATGCTCAACGTTGACATATTGATCAATAGATGTATTTCTATTACGAACCTTCTAGTGGATTTTGAAATGGCATCTCTATCTCAAATACCTTTCAAAATATTAAACATTTGAATTCCTAATTTCTCCTAATTAACATGAAGATTGCTATTACTTGAACTAATTGTAATTACACATGATGCTTTGTTACAAGGGTACTAATTTTATATTTCACTGCAGGTGTCTCATTTACCTGGGTATCTACGGGCATAGAATATAAAAGCTTATCGCGATATTTAACTGCGTAGCTTTCACATAAGGAACCTATATGAATACTGTCTAATACAAAATGTGTGATTTTCGTCACAAAATTACGGAATTACACACCACGAATTAACAAACAAAATCCGAAAAATACATTTCTCCATATCTATTGTACAAGATAAAATGTATCCTGTCTCCAAAAATAATATATTGGAGAAGTTTGGGGGAAACCGTATATATATATATATATATATATATATATATATATATATATATATATATATATATATATATATATATATATATATATATATATATACCTACATACACACATATATATTTATATCTATATATGTATATATGTAATCAGTATAAATGCAAAAATCAAGGTACTAAAAACATGAAGTAAAGTAAGTTGGGTGTCTCCCCCCCCCAAAAAAAAATTCTACTAGTAGTTTTAATTAAAATGCTTTGTGCGTTGGGGTATTTGTTTCTTTCTAGAGATGTCCTTTAATTATCTGCATCGACATGGTAGCCTTGAATGGTGTCAGCCTCACAGGAGTTTAGAGCTCTTAAGCATCCGAGAGTTGAACGTCGTCCAGAATTATATATGCCCATATATATATATATATATATATATATATATATATATATATATATATATATATATATATATATATATATATATATATATATATATATATATATAGAGAGAGAGAGAGAGAGAGAGAGAGAGAGAGAGAGAGAGAGAGAGAGAGAGGGGGAGAGATTCACAAAAAATCCACAAAATTGACAGTTGATAGTTTCATACAAACTAACATACTACTAACGATGTGTCTGCTTGATCTTGAGATGGAAATTTCGTTCAGGCACGATGATATAGCTAGGCTACCATTGATTTTCTTTGTGTTGGTCACATACAATTGAAATTCTGGGGCCAGTTATCGCTGCCCATCCGTTTTGCATAAAAATTAGTATATCTTTGTTTCTAATCCATAGGTGGCCTGTACGCTACCTGTAATGATTTGAATTAAAATTACCATGTGGCTGTGGTGAAACGCTGCGCTCAAGTAAGATGCATATAATTACTTGGCAAACTTTGCACCATTTTTATGTAACTTTTAAAAAGTGTTTTTTCGTGCAATGCTGTGGGTCACAGAGTAGACTGTCCACCTCAACGGTGATAAAGACAGGCACAAGCTGAACACGGTGCTGAGCATGTGCTCATGTTACGTAACTCAAGGCTTTGTCGTCGCATTATTATGTCTGTGTGAACACATACTTCTTGTCTTTCCTCAAATATTTATTCTTTCCTTCTTTGTTTACTTATTAAGTCTCCGTGTGAACACAGACTTATTGTTTTCTCTCAAATACTTCATTATTTATTAACGTGAGCCAGTTTTGTGGGTTTTATCCTGGACACTATTGTTCCGAAAAGTACCAAACTTGGCATGGTCATTGACCTAGTGGTGAGATTGTACATCTTGTGTGGCACAGTCATGGTGTTAAAAATCATGCAAATTAGAGGCATATTTGTGGAAATTTTAAATCTTCCATATCATGAAAAGATAAAGTTGCCATTCCAAGCTTAATATGTGGGTCTATTGCTAAAACAAAAATACTATAGTATGCAAACAACGTTGAGAAGTTAAATTCATGTTAAATTCAATGAATTTCCACAGAACACACAGATCCCGCCCCCTCCAAGGTGGTCCCTTTTTCCTTTGACAGTCACTTATGCAACCAGACAAAACTGAACTGTGAAAGCCTGGGCTCCATGCCTATGAGTACACAGGCAGTGGTGACAGAGCCCAGTACTGTGGGCTTACCCTTCACATCCCTAGGGAGACTGGCTGTATTGGTAGTTACATACAGTAAAACCCCCACTAGCAGGCTCCTCCTTACAATGGGCAGTGGGCACCTTAAATGTATAATAAAATTTGCTACACTGGATACTTAAAAAAAACTGTTTTCAGTACATGTATTTGGATTGTTTTCTTCTAAAACTGTTATTTTTGCACCAGTGCTCATCCCCGTAGCCATGTTCTTCACCCCACGCAGTATAATTCCCTTACTACTAACAGTGGAGTGTTAGCCAGCCAGCCAGCCAGCCAGCCAGTATGTTTGTGGACTAACACCAGGGTTAGGTTATCAACATGATCAAAGGGGAGAGACTTAACAGTGACTTGTTTGAAACAATAAGTGTGTGGTTGAGTGCCACCTGGGTGATTTGCATGAAATACCTTGATTTTCATCTTTTTTACCTGTGAGATGAGAACTGTTATTCATACGTAACCCATGGACAGCATCAGATCAGTTCAATTTGTACTGCTGCCAGTCATGCAAACAGCAAAAAGTTCTCCAGTATAAATTTCACAATGAAACCCAGAAAAATTTGTGACACTTAGTGAGCAATCAGAAGTACTTAAAGAACTTGAGGGTAAATCACCGAGACAAATTGTGACACAGCACGGCATAGCAAAAGGAGCTGTGGGCAACATGGCGAAAAGAAAAGCAGGCATGATGTCAGCTCTTGAGGAAAACAGGAACCCTAAAAAGAAAAGAGTGAAGGTCAACAGCCATGAACAACTGAATGAGGCAATATTTCAGTGGCGCAGTGTGATGCACAGTGAAACATCCCAGTGTCAGGTCGAATCATGAAAGCAAGGCCAAAAATTTGCTGACAGTTCACATGTACATTTGCAATTTTACATGTACGTGTACTTTGGGATAGGTTTTTGTTCTATAGGAAGTATCTGAAGTTGGATGTTGCCTGTGTAAACTTAGAACTTAAGTTTGCTGACACGCTCAGGCTGGTGACACGCAATAGTTAAACACATAGACTTCTGTATGAGCTGTGTGAAGTTGAATGCATGACAGTGCATAAGGTGAGCCTAATAGTTGATATTAGTAGAGATTGTCATGTAAATGTTCCCATGTTTCTCCAAATAGTGAAACTCAAATGCATGTACATGTATATCAATATACACACGTTTCACTTGTTGCAGCCATCTTGTGCCCCAGATTTTCAAAGCATGGGAATCTGATGTTGATGTAGTAATTTTAACTTCATAGTAAAAATGGGTTAGGCATCGTATTTAAATGTAATGTTAAAGTAATACGACTTAGGGGCAAATAAATTTTTAAAAGCTCCGTATCTTTCCATCCATTATAGATAGACACAAAATTTAAAGTAATACATACAGGTTTGTAACACCTGTCAATCTAATGGACTGTGAGCAAAAACTGTAGCATTTAAAATCATGCTAATTAGCAGCACTTGAAATATTTAACAGTTGAATATCTCCAAAACGGTTAAAAATAGAGGTGCCGATTCAACTTCAATTTATAGTTTTGTGACATAGCCACATCCAATGAATCTTGAGCCAAAAATGTAGCATTTTAATGTATGCAAATTAGGTGAATACATATGATTAAATCCTGGAATAACTGTCAAACTATTACAGGTAGAGGTGTCAGTCTAACTTTAATTTGTAGGTTGTGACACAGTCGCATCCAATGGAACATGAATGAAAGTTGCAGCATTATAATTTATGAAAATTAGACAAAACAAAATTTAAATTTTAAGTAACTTCAAAAATATCATAGACTGAGGCGTCATTCAAACTTCAGTTGATAGATTTTTAGGATAGTTGCATCCAGTGTACCCTGAATCATAGTTGCAGCAGTTTGATTTAGGCAAATACACAAAATTTAAATCTTGACTGGACTCAAACTATAATAGATCGAGGTGCATTTCCAACCTCAATTTATAGGTCTTTGACATATCCGCATGAAAACCATATTGTTGTAGGAAATACTGGATTTTTCTAGATTGGTTTGTTTCAACTCCAAATGTCTACCAGGGAATTTGAGCAAAATATTAAGTTTTCACAGGGCGTTGAAGCCACTGCCCAGGCAAACAGTACTGGCAGTCAGCAGCGGCAGTTGCTGTAACTGCTGTGCAATCGTTTGATCTTTTCATCTTTTATTCAAGTCGACAGTCACCGTCACCATCATAGACATGGTCAGATATGCACGCACAGACACAGACACGGGCGTGCACGCACAAAATGTCGATTCACTGAAGGAGTCTTAGTACTGTGATACCATTGTGGAAGGGAGTGTTTTGAAAATCGTACTGCCCTGCTATATTATAGCTAACTGTTTATCATCGAAAACGACACTGGTCCCAACACGTCTCCACTGGAGTGGGCCTATAGAACGACGTACCTGTATTGGCAGGTGTTGCTTCAGTTCACTCTGCACCGTTTGTAAACAAATGCATGCTGACTGTGAAGTTGGCAAGTATTACTTCTGAGAAAGTAGTTTCAGATTCCAACAATTGAGAGATATCAAGCTTACCAATGCCACGATTTTTTTCTTAAAAAGTGAGCCCAAAACACCAATTTGCCTTTGGGTTTGCCTCTGTTAGACCATTTTTTTTCTGGTAGGAAGGGATCAAGTTTTAAGGTATCAGAGCATTATGTCAATACGCTCTGAAAATCCCGTCCCATCAAAATTGACTTTTTGTCGTTTTCGGTAAACGATATTGGCTTTGTTGTAACGTTTTCATTTTTGGACGAAAATTAAGCCAAAAAATTGTCTTCACTGTAAGCATCTGTCAAAAATCAAGTCAGGTGTCAGTGTTTATTCAGAAATGCTAATTCACCTGAGCACAATGTTTGACCATAATAACTTATAACCTTTCTGTTCAGGCGAGAAAAAACTACACATCTGTACAAAAGAGAAAATATGTAGATTCATGAGTGTAGATACATGAATAAAGTCACTCAGCGCAATTAAAACGCAATTCCTCAGCAGGTGTCAGGTTAACTCCGTCATGGTATAAATGTCCAGAATTTGCCCAGCTTGATTCAAGATTCAACAAAGGCAGTTCCATCAAACATTTTGGAGTCCGTTTCCCTATTGGATTGTAAAATTGTGAAGGCACCGCGATACACCCTACATAGCTTTACTGCAGGATCACCATAAAACTGACGGAATGTCTGTATGTTGGAAAAAGAGGCAATATCGTGGATTGAATTGACTGATAAATTGATTGGACAACTTTGTTTCATCAGGATAGCCATAGTCATCATACATTGTTGATGCCTTGCACTCTGCACTTTCACACAATAAAACATATAAATACATATTAAGTAAAAAGTTGAAAGATATGATTATACACTAAAAACAATTATAAGTTAGCCACTCAGTATCCAGTGACAGCATAAAAAAAACCCATGAAAATATCACTGAATTAAAAAGCACCATTTGAAATAAATTATCTGCATATGGAAATCACATAAACATCCCAAAAGAGTTACCACAGTAACAGTTTTATTCATTAATAAACTGGAATTAACTGTGAGAGTTTACACCCATAGTGAGTTATTGCAATCTTGTAATTGTAATAACTCAAGACCGGATAAGTAAAATGAAAATTTGACCAAGATATTATGAGGATGCTAGTTAATCACCATGCACAGCCAAAAAGACTTAGAGTGTGGAACATACATTGGGAGATACAGAATTTGCATCAGTGCATGGCCAAATCCGTAGGCTATACGGTATGCAGCATTAAAAGCGACCTCAGTGGATCTGGAATAAGTAAGGATTAATCAACTACCATTAAGTGCTTAACTTTTTCTGTGGTGAATTTCTCAAATGTGTCGAATATCAAGATTTAAAACTAGCCAAGGTAGAGACTTCTCTTATGAGTTTAGGTTATTGATTCCAAAGATGTACGCCAGAATTTCGAAAAGATCTATACGGTTTAGTTCGTACATGTGGGATTTAGCAGAGATAGTCCGACTGACGTGTATTGTATGTAGGGACTTGATTTACTCGAGTGAAGAGATGAGATAAGTGGAGTGGAGCTGGGTCATTAGTACATTTGTAGACCAATATAAAAGTGTGGATATCAATTTGATTAGTTATTGACATCCCGTTTAGCTTTTCTAGTAGTTCTATCTAAGTCAAGTCTCCCACTCTACACTGTAAGACCATCAAGGTATCTCTTTTCTGGAGTCCAACAAGTCTTGTAATGATATATCAGTTTTATATTCTCCTATCAATATCTGCACAGTTGAAAAGAGGGAGGTTAACAGCATTGTGTAATAGTCCTCTTGTACGTAATATTTTGAAGTTTCGAGTTCCTCTGGCGAATTCTTATTACAGAATTTTATCGATATGTCAATTCCAGGAGATAATTTTGTCTATCCAGACGACCAAGTATTTGCAGGATGAGAATTCCTCTATCCTTGTTAGGGTTCCTTTGTTAGTTGTGGTGGTAAATGTTGTTTTGAGAGTTGTGGGTTGAGATGACAAAATCATACATTTTTTCAAGTTTGAAGTCAATTCGTTTTGTACCAGCCCGGCTTGAGCTGTGGCTGGTTCTTCCGACAGCAACTGCTCTATATCCATCAGGTTTTTGGTTAAAAGCATACCGTAGAGCAGTATCGTCTGCATGAAGAATGACTTTACTTCTATTCAGGTGGTGAGGTAGATCGTTTATGTACAAGATGAACCGGAGTGATCCTAATATGGACCCCTGAAGAACTGTGCAGGATATCAAGCAGGTGCTGGAGTTGTATCCATTATATTGGATCACCTGTGAGTGTGTGGTCAAGTAATCATTGAACCATCTGAGTTCTTTGTCGAGTGCACCAATCTGTTGCAGTTTGTTGAGGCGTAATTCAGAATCTACTGTGTCAAATGTTTTTTTAAGGTCCAGGAAGATAACACCAGCAAGGAGGCCCTCTTGGGTGGTATTGAGTATAATGTCTTAAAAATCGAGTAAGGTGGTGACAGTACAATGTTTTTTGGCCGAAATCCTGATTGGTAGACGTTTCAGATGTTGTGTTCTGCAGCATATTGGTACAGTTACAAGTTTTTTAAATGTTTTCATTATGATCGGGAGTAACCATAAGGGGCGGTAATTTGAGGTGTCGTCAGTTGCCTCTTCCTTGAATAAAGAACTGACTTTCTCGCTTTTCCACATGTCACGGAGCTCTGCAGTTTCAGTTGAAAGATTGAACAGTTAATGTGATGGCGTTGTAGGTGCTAGAAGTTTGATAGTTCTTGGTCGGATTCCAACTGTTCTTGTTGCCTTTTTTCCCGAAACACTTGCCAGTAATTTATGAATTCCATCATGTGTGATGTTACTAAGTTCAAATTGAGATTCACAAATTGTTTTGGTTCTGAACAGTTCTGGAACAGATAGAATCAAACTTGCTTAATTTGCTCTAATGGTGCTGAAAAAAGTGTTAAATAGGTTTGCAATGGCACAGTCGCCATTGGTTCGGTGACTGTAGCTGTAGTAATCAGGTAATTTCTTTTGATACAAATCAGTGGAGCTATTCCTGTCTAAATTAACATATTTATTTAGTTTGCACCAGGTATTAGTTTCAGGGTGTCATTCTAAACTGTCCAGGAAAACATTAATTGATTGATTAGGTGGTCTGCAAAATGGTAACACTAAGATGGGAGATGAGGAGGATAGTGTAATTTCCATCCGTACAATTTTTGATGTTGTGTGGTCCAAGTCGGTCTTATTAGAAGCAGACAGATTTTCGCCGGCCATAATTAAAACACCATCACCGTTGGAATTTCTGTCCCTTCGAGCAATCTTAAGACTTAGAACAAAAAGCTTTTCGTATGAGATTTCTGGAGAGAGCTTGGTCTTTGATAATGTGAAAACATCGATGGGTTTTCCTTTGATGAATTCACGTAAGTCATCAAGGTGGCATGGTAATAGGTTGAAATTGTGGTGAGCAAATTTAAGTCCCTTGGCATATAGTTGTCTCCGGGACGGATTCTCACAGATATTTAGATTAAAAGTGTGAATACCGAAATAAGTAGGGTGTCCTGATGAGTTGTTATGATCTTGAACAATTGTATTAAAAGCCATACATAGATCAATCCTAGAAAAAAAAAGAAAAAAGAAAAAAGTCTGAAAAGATTGGAAGAGTACAGTTGGAGGACCTTGGAGAAGGTCCATAGATTATCACAATTTACATGCTTCTTATAAGCTACAGTTGACATGTTTGCACATTTGATGTGGACCCATCGGTCCACATGTAACAGCAGAAGCGTTCTATTTTATTTCTTTTCACAGACTTACTGCAGCATATGTATGGGTTTCTGCAGACCCTCACAGGGTTGAATTGAATATCCCCAGCCATCATAAAGAGTAAACGTAATGGACGTGGCGAAGATAGGTACTACTTGCGTCCTAATGCTGGATATAGTTTGGTAGCGTGACTGACCGTAGTAAGTGTGAAGGGTCGAATACATTTAAAACTGTTGGATTATATAGAAAGAGGTCCGTAGATTGCTGTAAAAGATTGAATAATGCTCTCTGGGAGCATGTTGGATATGGTAGCATACCAGGCATGACCCAGAACGAGCATTTCGACTGTCTTGTGGGAAAGGGCCACATCCTACTTGCCTGATGCTTCTAGGCATATATTCTGACATATTGGAGCAAGCTTTGATGGCTCGAAAAGTACAGAAAAAACATGACCCACATTCATAAATTCGAAAACCAACAATGACAGCAAAGAGATTCCAGAGTTACCAAAGCATCAACATTCATTTTCCAATACCGATGTGAAGAAACACATTTCACTCCTGACTTGAGACAGGCAGTCACCCATAAAAAGCAACTGGTGGTTTTAAACCGGTCCTCTCAATCTTTGAAATATTCTTCATTAATTACAGACTATAGTATTTCCAAAATGTCTAGGCCTAACCACTCAAAACGCATAGTTTATTACTTCTGCCAAAAATGAAAAAGAGACCTGGTATGCCTATCACTATTTCTTCTTACTTGTCAGTCAGCTGAGTTTATAGCAAAAGAAGAAAGTAGGCCTACATCGTTTTTGTGATATTTATGAATCTGGAACATTATAAGCGTACTCTACCTCCATTATGACTATGAGTCGGAGAACACAGCCCACAGCACAACATAGTCAATGAAGTATTTATCAAATCGTACAGAAAAAACATGACCCATATTCAAGACCGTTTAGATAATCAGCCTGATCCAAATCTTCACTATCTAGGAGTCTCTGGCGCATCGGCCTAACCATCAGCTCGTCCCTCCCCCCCCCCCCCTCCCGAAAAAAAAGAAAGAAAAAAAACCACATGCATTTAGTTTTCTTGGATTGCAAGTTGTCTTACTCTTGGGACTAGGAATACTCGGCATTCCTAGTCCCAGCCTACTCATAGGTATTGGTAACCTACGATCCATGTCGGAGAAATAAGAGTGAACTAGAACCAGATCCTCTTTATTCTGTAGGGTGGTTATAGTGTCTTCAGCGGCAAAGAAATATTGTTCCCCATTTTGACGAACAGTGATACACAATCGTGAACAGGAGGGGACACGGGACTGATCCTTGAGTGACCCCTTACTCTATCAGACGTGGTACTAACTCCAGCACATTTGAAAATAAAGATTTGCGTCGATTCGTCAGATCCTGACTCGAAGGAGTTCAGTGTCTTTGTTGCAAAGTGCTTCTAACGTGTAACAAAATAGAGTTATGAGCAAGTGAAAGCCTAAGATCTAAGTACATAATGTCAAGAAGAATATTTTTCTGTGCATCATCCCAGGAATTACGTATCACACCGATAACAGATGTTTACGTTGAACGGGATCGCCTGAATACGAATAGGTCTAAATTAAAAAGGTCATTCAAGGCAAGATGTATAAATGCCCATGAATTAGCTTCACAAATACCTTCAGACGTGCAGTCTGGCAGTACAGACATCCGGTCTATAGCTTGAGGCTTTAAGCGCACGTCCATCTTTGTATTCACTTGTTACTTCAGCCTGCTTCAATGCATCTAGAGGTACCCAACTTTAGAGGGAGAGCTGTAACTGCACTTTTTGTCACGTGTATGAATTTTCATGTTTTTTTTAAATACATGTACATACGCATGTGCGTTCGTACGCTTGCATGTATATATATATATATATATATATATATATATATATATATATATATATATATATATATATATATATATATATATATATATATATATATATATATATATATATATATACTATGCACAATGTGGACCTGTTTGTTATGTATCGTCTCCTCTGTCTTTTCTGGGAGGGACACCAGGTGAGGGCTTTGGCCATTTTCAGGGGACTTCTTTTCCTAATTAAAATGTCCTCCAACAAAATGGTCAAAATGAAAGTTTCTCATGTAATTGTCTAAGTAATATCAATTTTCCTTAAATACTCAAAATTCACGACACTTTGATATCTTTATTTTATTATTGAGTATGGACCATTCACGTCCGTATTGAGGATACTTTTTTTTTAGATTAGGAATTCTTCAGACCTGAAATGGTGTGCCGGAAGGCATCATTTTGGAAAGTCCAAAGGCTCCAAATCGTTCGGTTCATTATCACCAATCAGAGCATCGCTCACACATAGACAGCAGTTTGCTTAATTTGTGAGCATGTGTTTTTTAATGTTAGGCGGTGCGCAGCCTTGTATGCATTAGCCCACCTGTGTGTACTAATGAGGTAGTTTTTTCAGATATTTGACGCACCTGTGGCATGTGATAAGGTCATTTTCTGTGGTTTTATAACGTTTAAATATCCCTTGGGCGTATCTAAATATATGCTGTCCCAATCAACATTTGTCTGTTCTAAATGGCCAGTAACCAATTATGGGAAGTGTGATAATAACACGGGTTCAAGTAAGCAACTATTGAAAGCGGTAAGATAACATGGATTTAACAGAACACTACGAGACCGGGAATAAACTATATCGACCAGTAAAATCTCGATTTTGCCGCAAATTCCATGCTGAGAATCTTGGAAGAAATTTCACGATCTGCAATAATGCAAATACGAAGTACTTGTACAAATAAATGCTTCCTAACCAGCAAGTGACAAATATTTTGGATCACAGGGGTAGGCCAGCGTCTAATACAAGTCTTGTGCAGCAGCTTGTTAACGCTAAAAAAAAAAACGCATTTTGGATCGACCTTGTCGTATGAATCGGTGCATCAAAAATTGCTAAAAAATCTAGTATATGTGGCTGGTGACTGGATATGAGGAGGGGGAGTGCACGCATTGTCACTTAAAGGCGACAAAGCGACAGCCGTCTCTCAGGGGAATTTGCATCCTGTTCATAGGTGGCGATTGTCCACTTTAACTGCCGGCAATTTTCCTTGCGAAAAGACGTTCAACAATCCTCCAAAAATTGCATGAAGAGGCCATTCGAGACCACTCCATTTTGTTGGGAGATATCGTAGAGAAACTTTTCCACTGTCTGAATTGAAGCTCTTGAATACCATAAATATGATGTAGTTGCGACTATCCTCCACAGCCACAACCATAACATTGAAATTCTTGAATCGAGACAGCACGAACGTCTTTTCAGCGCGTCTCAAAAATGCGATGCTCATAGAGCTGAAGATAAAACTGACTTTCAAATCGTGGCTACTGTACCTTAACTCCTACAATGCCGAGTTCTGGAGCGGCTCAACAGGTCTCCCAGGCGCGCTTTAAGCGCATTGAAGGACGCCGTTGACTGGATCGTTCCTACTCTCTGGAAGTACGAGGTTGTATTCGAATGAAATTTCTTCTGAAGCGAAATTTGAACATGCAACTATTACAATGATTCGATTGAACTCAAGTGGTCTTGCCATTGCTACTGATGGGCCACGTCTTCCCTCCCTTTTTGGTGCCCATAGAAAACCAACTTGGCACAGCAGGTATTAAGGAAACCCACATGCAAAGAAAATGTTTAATCGGACCCAAGATCAACAAGATATACGTGAGCCCCAGGAATTTTACCCCTGTCAAAGAAGTGTCATAGCAGCCCTCCATTCACAATACATTATATTACAGCTGACGCAAGTTAGCCACATTGCGCCTTACAATTATTGTAGAATCATTGAAGTGCAAAGAAGATTATTTGAACTTAACTTCAAGGACCGTGTTCACAGAAACAAACACCATTGGAAAAATACTGCTCAGAAGTGATATGATCAATATGACTCTGTTGATATCAAAATTTATTACTTATGGTGCCATTGCGAACAACGGCAGCATCATGAGTAATACTTTTATTTATAAATAAAATGTATTCAAAAAAGGTTAACGAAAAACCTTAACGATAAAACTTAAACAAAACAAAAACAACAAAAACAAACAAACAAACACACAAAACAAAACAAAAACAAAAACACCGTAGCCGCTGGTTTGTCCTTCTCACGGACTAGTGTAAAGGTAATTTTTAAAAAGAATGATATCCCTGTGACTCAGTCTGAGTTGTGCAGTGATTCTCGTGTGTGTCCGGTGATTCTCGTGTGCATCCGGTGGTTCTCGTGTGTGTCCGTCTTCCAGCAGTGCCCTCCTTTTTGAGCAGCGTGTATTTTTGTTTCATGGGTATAGACGCATATCTGTTCCCATTTGAACACGCAGCAAATGTGATTTGTTAAATTTTATACATTTTCGGTGATATTAAACAAGTGAGTAAGGGAATAGATGATGGATGTGATGGATGGATGAATGGATCGATAGATGGATAAGATAATTTTTTTCTCGTACAGACACACCTATATAAGTGACTATTTCAGACAAATGCATCGCTTGAAGACATGTTTTAACCATTACATCATTGGTCCATTTCAACTAAATGACCTATTTGTTGTGTTGGTCGAACTACTGGTACATACAAGTGGAAGTTGCTACTTTGGGAGTGTATGGAACGTTAGTAATCATATTTGAATGCGATTTCTAAAATTGCTAAGCAACACGAAGTTCAAAATACGAACGAATGTTACTTTCCTATAATCAAGTACAAACAGCATAGTTTAATAAAACAGACGCCACTCATAGTCCTTGGTTCGCGCGCCAGAAGAACAGACAAACCACTCTGCGCTTTACGCGCTGTGGCTTCTTATTCCGTCTGACTAAAAAAAAAAGAACATGCTCATCCTCATGGTCTTTCGTTGTCTAGTTTTGTTTTGTTTTTGTTGTCGCTTTTTGTTTGCTTGTTTCCTTTGTTTTTATTATATATATTGAGGTAGAGATGCATGTACTGGTGTTGCGACCTGTGCTGGCATGGTGATTAAAATCAACTGTTTACACTGGTGCCGTGCCCTGGATTCATACATACATACATACATACATACATACATACATACATACATACATACATACATACATAAATATATACAAAATTTGTTTTCGGTTTTGCATATGTAAACGCTAGCTTGAAGCTAGTATCACCGAGGATGATGTCAAAAGAAAGGTATATAGTCCAACGATAGTATGACGACCAATAGAAATATATGCAAATATATACCATATATATAAACACCATTTATGTGAGCATCATAGACTATGATGACTAAACCCCGAAAGAAAAAATGCACAACCAATATAAGTATATAAAATTATATGTATAAATAACACTCACGTGAGTATAAAAGACAATGATGACCAAAGAGCCATTAAAGATAAATAAATAAACGAATTAATAATAAAGGAAGAAATAATAAAAATGAATGGGTCAATAGATAAATAAAAAATAAAAAATCGAGGCTGGTTTTACCAGCGCAGAGGTCTAGAGACTGTATCTGCTGGGGTAGCGACCTAGAGGGCCTTTGACTGATGTAGTGACCTAGAGGCCGTTTGCCTGATGTTGTGACTTGCAGGTTGTATACCTGGTGTGGTGATTCGGAGTCTGTGCTATCGTAGTGACTAACAGACTGTTTGTACCGGTGCAGTGACCTATCTGTATGGGCTGTATATCTGGTGTGGTGACCTAGATGATGTTTGTATTGTTGTAGTAACCCATAGGCTGTTTATGCTGCTGTTTTGGCCTAGAATGAGAGAGCTGTTTGTAATGGCGTAGTGACTGAGAGACTGATTTTACTAGTGTTGTCACCTGGAGACTGTTCTTTTCTCAGACACACCTCCATGTACTTAACCGTGACAATTTATAGTACGCGGCGTATAGGACCAATGCTCTCTCTAAAATACACACACACATATAATAGGCTTCATCCACACGTATGTACGTGCTTATTTAAGGTCCCTGTTTCCGCAAAAAACACTCGATTTTGAGTATTTGTACATTCTGTACATCACCGGTTCCCTGCCTCGTGTACATACTCATATGCACGTGTAAACACACACACACACAGACACAGACACAGACAGACAGACAGACAGACACACACACACACACGCACACACACACACACACACATATATATATATATATATATATATATATATATATATACACACACACACACACACACACACACACACATATATATATATATATATATATATATATATATATATATATATATATATATATATATATATATATATCCTGGATTTTTCAAAGTCGCGTTGTGAGGTATCCATCTGTACAGGCCACATCATGGATTTATTACTCATTAATTTTATAAAAGCCACAGTATAAACACCCATATCCTACTATCTGCTCCGATATTAATATCAGGGCATTCTAGCTTCGAGACCTGCTGGCTTCATTGTATAACATGGACATATCACACGGTATATTGTACAATATATTACTTAGGCTGTATGCGCTTTTTAGCAAACAAGAGATCATAAATAATAAAATGTTGGGATGAGGTCAATAAACAACAAATCATGAAACAATAAGTATGGCCGTAAGGTTATCCATTTTGTGGTCTTTACATGTTTTTTTCGAAAGCCCGCGTAATCCAGGCCCCACCCTATAGAATTAAAGGGACCAATGTTTGTTAGCTTTGGTGATTTATGTCCTTTAGTACAATGCACATAACAGTACTTGTGCAGCATAAACACATGTTATACTTGCTTAGTTGCTAATCTGTCGTGTATTTTACACAAGTATACATCGTTCAGGCCTGGCGTGGCAAGGTATGGTAGACCTTCTTCTATTTATTACTGTAGCAAGCTGACGAACTCATTACCATTTCTCAAAACGTCATCTCAAACAAGCTCTAATTTTTATCACCATTTATCTTACGAACTTTAGAACATTTATCTCTTTTATTGGTTTCTTAGACCACATTAGTATTTTTTCTTTCTTCTTTATGGATCTTTAATATAATTTTCCACTGCTGATTAGACTTAACAAAATAGGTTGGTCAAGATGACGTCAATTCAACACTTCCGCGCTAAGATGAGGTTCAACACCAGACAAATTTCTCATAATCAACAAAACGATTTGAAAGAACCTTCTTTGTTTTTCATTACGACACCCCAATTTTATGTATGACTGTACAGCTGTAACAAAAAGACCAGCCTAATGGTACAATTGTGCAACAGAGTGACGGCTTACTTTAATTTTCAGCTTTTTCAGGCACAGTGTTTTGTTTTTTGTTTTCAGTTTTAGCGACAGTTACAAATGGCCCCAAGGCAAGTGTGCTAAAGTGCAATGCCACTTTCAATTACCACAGGAACGCACCCATCAGTGCTTAAAAAAAACCCTGAATCGTTTCTTCTATTACGGGCTCCAAATTATACACATTATTTAAGTATACTCTTTTGTTGCCCCTACCATTTTGTAGTATAACATCCAAGTACCCCCATGTATACGAGAATTATACTGGTATTTTGGTTTCATCCTCTGCAGGAATTCTGAACAAGTCACTTGTCATCATTACGGGTCATCATGTCCATGTACCTTAGTCCAATGGTTACGGTTTTTTTTCTCCCCCAATTTAGGTTTTTATGTGTGGTGTGTTCACAATCTCAAATTTTGGATAAAAAAATCGAAATGTCGAGATTTTAAAGCTGAAATTTCGAGTTTTATTTTAATTTTCGTGTGGTCCTTATAGGCTTCCGTAGTTCACATTTGCGCCCCCCCCCCTCCAAAAACAAACAAACAAACAAACATAAAAAAAAAAAAAAAAAAAAGCAGTGCAGTGCTACCTGCTTTCCCGTTGGCACATGCTAAACATCCATAGAGGAAAATAATGTCTCACATTTATTGCGCTATGACCACCAACTGAACGTGTTTTCAACAATCTGCTGTGTAAAACATAATATTAATCATTCAACTTACACGATGCAATGGAACAAGTCTTACGCTTGTATAAACGATGATACTGAGCGTTTACTGGAGAAAAACCGTGCATGCATAATGGTGTCGAAAAAGCTAAGCGGTCTTACGGTCTTATGTCATCAACTATACATTTTTAGCTTGCCACAAACTGTGTCTGCTCCACCAGCAGGGTTAAAAATATATTTCGTTGCAATCCCTCACCCCCTCTTCAAAACCCAACTGACAATGCCGCTCATATTCACATAATACACTTGATTAGATTTGAGACAGACAACCTATCTGCACAGATAGTAGTTTTGCCTCTAAAACTCTGTCCAATGTCTTATTTGTGAGACTTATTGAAGGAAAAATACTTTTCTACGAAACACCTTGTACCTCAAGAATTTATGTTTTATTTCTCATAACAAGAGAGTAATACATAGAATTAAAAAAAGAATATTCTTAGTTTTTGCTCGTTGAGGAAGAAATATCATCCCTCACTCCCGAAATATATATATATATATTTTTTTTGCGCTGGAAATGAGCTTCTTGTCCTTTTCGTGGATCAGTATATTTCTTAATGAACGAAAAAAAAACAAACAAACAAACAAACAAACAAAAAAAACCCACAAAAAAAACCAAAACAAAATCAGAGAGAAATTTTTGAGACAAGATGATTCTTCGTAAATAAGAAAATATGTCTTTTTTAAGTATCTTAAGCATGTAATGCTATGAATTGTCTTTTTTTTTTTTAGGTGTTTGATATAAAACAACATTTTTCCGTTATATTGTGCTCTCCCAGTTAAAATAACTGCATTAGAACTGGGAATTTACCAGATAAAAACGGTAATCCAAATTTTAAAAAGCATTCATTACTATTTTGAAGTATCTGCTTGAGGTTGATTTTTTTTTACCACATTGTATAAATGAATAGATGGCTGCGCCACATTCAGTCATGCCGAGGCGTTATGAGCAGAAACCTCATGATGTCATTATGTTCTCATTTTAGCGCTATTACAAATTGTTCAGGTGATTGACCTCACAGATGTTATAATCCAATTATCACCTCTATGAGCACCGTGTGGCGCGGCTACTGTTTGAACATAGAGACTGCGACTCGTTATCACAATCAAGAGTATTTCATGGTACTCTTGTGAATTCAGCTTTATACATCGGAAGGATAGGTAAACTGAACACAAATTCTTTCTTTCTTTCTTTTTTCTTTGTTTGTTTGTTTGTTTGTTTGTTTCTTTCTTTGTTTCCTTCTTTGTTTTTTCTTTCCTTCTTTCTTTCTCTTTCTTTCTTTTTTTCTTTCTTTCTTTCTTTCTTTTTTCTTTGTTTGTTTGTTTGTTTGTTTCTTTCTTTCTTTGTTTCCTTCTTTGTTTTTTCTTTCCTTCTTTCTTTCTCTTTCTTTCTTTTTTTCTTTCTTTCTTTCTTTCTTTCTTTCTTTCTTTCTTTCACTGTCAAACAGGCCATGGTATATTGCCTGTGACCAATGGTGAGGTATGTTTCCTTTTTCAACCTGAGGTACATGGGCCATGTACTAGGAATATTTCAATACTGAATGTTACTCTCAGGGAATGGTTGGACTAGATGAATAATTAACTAGTTCTCTAAAACAACTAAATGTTCAGGCAAATCATGTGGAAAACCAGTCTCATTTATCTCCTAAACAGACTTTCTCTGGTTCCCGGGGACAGCACACGAAGGAGGCAACATTTCCCCCGAAAGTAATCCGATTCTATCATGCAGCGGTACATGAACACATCTAAGGCGTACCATCATGATAAGCTCTCTCTTTATCTCCCAGCCAAAATGTTTGCCTTTAACAAAAAAGAAGAAAAAAAAATAAGTAAAAACATTAAATTAGACGACATAGTTCATCCGGGCATTTTGGGCTATCTGTATGGGGGGAGTGTTAATCTTAAGTTAATGTATGGGAAAGCACTTGCCAAATAAATTTGCAACATAAAGTTGTAACTTCTTAAGCCAATTCCCGTATTTAAAAGATAGAATTGGCGTGAAATGTTGACAATGAACATAACAATATAATTTACGATTGTTTCATGTGTGCGCATGAATGCATCACAGCGCAGCTCTGTGAATATCCGCAGACCTGTGGCCTTTCCAAGAGCAACAGTTTGAGCCCGCAAAGGCCACGTGCTCGCGGCTGCTCTGTGAATTATAAGCGTTCGAAAACAAATAGTTCCTCGCAAACACGGTTTACGGATGCATTTAACGGAGTTAAAGTTTCATACAGTTAATGATATCGTCGAGAATGCCACAACACCGGAATTTTATTGATTAGCCCAATTATAAGAAAAAAAATAATAAGCAATAAAAAAAAACAAAAAACAAAGCCCCACAGAATTCTGAAAGACAGAAGTATTTACCACAACCGCCGGTGTAATATGGTATAACAATACAATACATACATGCAAACATACATACGTACGCACGTACATACATACATTTGGACACACGCACATATATACATTTATAGATGCGTACGTTTATACATGCATACATACATACATACATACATACATACATACATACATACATACATACATACATACATGTTTGGATAAAGGGGGGAAGTTATGGAATTTTGATGCAAGCTATTGGCAGGTACATTACGTTGACCACAGAAGAATGAAAAACACTTTCAATGATAAAGGTGGGAAAGTCTACAAATGACCCAAAATCAAAGATGACCATCCATATGGTCAGGCTACGCCCACAGAGCCATCTCAGGGTAAACCACTCGAGCTAAGCATAGCATATTCAGGAATGTGCTACAAAAATGGCGGATCACTTTTTCCAAATTTACACAGAATCCCATTGAATTCGAAGCTTGATCTTATTGCGGTCACAATGCAGAGAACAGAGTGTCTGACTAGCATTCAATCAAACCAGCCAACACCATGTGGCCGCATATCTATCAAGGTACGGTTACATGTGTTGCAACGTTTTTCAATGTTGGTGAGCAAACTTGAAGTCTGCATGTATTGCAGCCACGATTGCGTCATTGGTTGATAAGAGAGAGTGTCTAAGGACATTTTTCTGAATGCTAAATAAAAATATCGCCCCGCCCCCAACCCAAAGTGGCACCTTCAGAAATGGTCGTTTAAACATCGAAAGCTTGTTGCTTGCCTTAGAATAGAAATAATTAAGATCACTTTGATGCACAGCGACTCAAACAACCCCTTTTGCAATTCCACCACACAGGGGGAAGTAGAAATCCCTTACGAAGAAACATTAACCTTGTCAGTGCCACATTTTGGACAAAGTCAACAGCTTTCCTCGGCGAGCTTTGGCGCCATTGCGCCCAAAGAGCGCCGAGAAAAGCTGTTGACATGGACTATTATCTTTTATGTCACTACAAGTATTCTGGTACTTGAATGAAATATCTTATTCTTTAACCAGGAATATGAATCTAACACTCTTTAAAATAACTCAGAGCAGTTCGACTTTTGTCGCAGTTGGAACAGAAAGAGTTCACAGAAACTAGGAAAGCATGGCACATCAAGAACATTAATTGGAGCATGTTGCCTGCAGGTGGCACTGCAGTCAACTGGCCCTGCCTTTTGCCTGTGAGAACCGGTGAGACTTTCTTCAGTCATTGGTTGAAAACGTCATTCTACACAGGAAGCGGGTGCTGCCATCATGCAGAGTATTGTATACACCAGTATTTTACATGGATTATCAAGGAAGTGAAGCACTGACTATTCTGGTCACTTTTCATGGCCCAGATTTGTGCATGTAACCCATACTATTTCCCCCACTAAAAACCCACAATGCATATCAAGATAATAGAAACACTCTCCACTCGCCAGATCGAGGCTCGACCCTGAGTCGCAGAGCTGACGGTTGTGTTCCCACTGAATCAACTCACAGTAACCGAAGGGTCCAATCTTCCACAAGCATGTTCAAGTAGACTAAAACAATTCCCTTTCACCCGTGGGATCCCAAAGGATTTGCCTTTTCGGCCATGGCAACCCATTCTGCTGGGACCTGACTTGGGGTACATATGGCTGATGATCTGTCAAGCAGCACTTCTGGCTCGATTCTAACTGTAGCAAAACTTCATTATAACGTGACTCAAATATCCGACATATTCGATTGATTACACAAGCTTCGAGGGATATAAAGCTAAATTCCTGTGCTATACGGCACGTGTATTTGATATATTCGGGTATTTGTCACATTTTGCACGAAACAGGTGGTGAGATGAGGCCAGTATAACGAGGTTTCACTGTAGAAACTCTTCCAATTGTTGAACGAAACCAACCCCCTCCCCCCCCCCCCCCCAACAAATGACCAAACAAGCTGGAATTGGTCGTGAAGAAATACAGCGGATTAAGCTACACACTCCTCCCCCCCCCCCCCCCCCCCCATACCCCTGTAACTCTTTCGGTACACATTTTGGACAGACTCAACCGCCTTCCGTCGCACGCTTTGGGAGCAATGCACCCAAAGTTCACCGAGGAAGGCTGTTGATCCGGACGACTGTATTCTCTGTTCCTGCTCTTTCTCTCCTCCCACATCACGTTTAGTCTGTGTTTTACAAGGCATAGTGAGCCTTTTCAGAGGCTATTCACCTGTCAGGGCTGCCATTTTCCCTTCCCCTTCTCAATACTGCTAGCCGGTGGTGTGAAATACCAGTCCACTTGGCCAGTTTGACATAGGAACCTGCCAAATGTCTTTTAGGCGGTAAGACTTAGTATCTGTGAATGTCTTTCACCCACTGAGGATATTCATGCGACAAATATCATTTTTCACTGGGTTTGATGTTTGACTGATTTCATCGTATGGATCAAAAAGATAGTGGCTCATGTGAATACTTAAAGGTTATTTTTTAACCACGACATTGGAGACTTCAGGTGCTATACAAAACAAACCCCGAGTTTTTTTACTTCAGATGAGACATCTTCTAAACTCTCTCTATCATTCATTGGGATGAATGTCTTTTAGTCTCTCCCAAGAGGGCCCACCTCATCCATACAGAAGGACTGTGGTAAGCTGGCTGAGTGAACATGTTTTAGAAGGCATCCTGGGTTTCAGTTATATATGCCGCCCATGACTGTGTCAAGAAATTGCTTGCTCCTGTCATATGAAAAGAATTAAACTTTATACTTTATACTTTCTTTTGCATTGTATTAGAGGCCAAGCCCACTCTCTGACTTGTTCATGCATTCCCAGTAAAGGACCATTTCATGCGAAACTTCAATGTTTTTGTTCATACATGGTTACCTGATGAGCCTCAGTCCTAAATGATAGTCTGGTCCCTATACATACATACCCACATACATACATACCTACATACATACATACATACATACATACACACTTACATACATACATACATAACATATATACATGAATACGTATATATATATATATATATATATATATATATATATATATATATATATATATATATATATATATACACGTACACACATACATACATATATACAACAGAATTCAGATATTATACACGGCGCTCCTAGATGGATAACTGCACCTCATGAACTACATGTGGTATCATTATTATTATTATTATTATTATTATTATTATTATTATTATTATTATTATTATTATTATTATTATTATTATTATTATTATTATTATTATTATTATTATTTTATTATTATCATCATTATCATCATCATTATTATTATTATTATTATTATTATTATTATTATTATTATTATTATTATTATTATTATTATTATTATTATTATTATTATTGTGTGAGGCACGTTTGCTCTTCAGGCACTGACTAAATTTATGGAAACTTCCTGGGTCACATAATGACGTTTTTGCCAATATCAGACTTTTTTTTTACCTTCAGTGATTAGTTTTATAAACACAATCATACTTTTGCCGAAAAGGCTGCAGACTTAATTGTTCGTTTTATCATGGAAAACCAAACTTAATAGGCCCATGCTTACCTCCCGCTAAAACTTCAAGGACTACAAATTTTACGGCATGTACTAAATATTACTTTGTCTTCGAACAACGCCATTAATGACGTTGTAAACATACAAAGCTAGATTTATTCAGTTTTTATTAATTTGTATGTATTTATATAGGACTTGATGACCTAATGTGTGTATTTCCAAGCTGGTTTTGCTGCTATTTGGATCAAATAAGGACCGTAGCTTGGGATAGTACAATGTGTTGCACCGAGCGTTATTTCCTGGTATTACATGATCGTAAGTATCAATTCGCTTTTGAGTATTTGCTGATTTAATTACAGAGCAAATCTGGGATATTCTTTAACTCTGTCTTCAGAATTGTGATGCAGTTAGATATATAGATGAGTCAGAGTTTCTTGAGCACAGGAAAATACACGAAGGTTGCACAGTTTTATGGTGCAGACCATCTCATTTGTTTCCAGTTTCAAACCCTGTTTGCAGTTATTTTGATCAATCTTGACTCCTGCCAGTAGTGAAAAAAAAATGCAACACCTCGGAAAATTTAATCCTACGTTGAATTCAATTTTGGTATTTGGTGAAAGTTGTTTTTACGCAAAAAGTAGTTATAAGTAGTGCATTGACTTGGTACCAATTTTTGTACCCGGGTACCCGACATTATATTTGTACATTTGAAGGAACAGCTTCACACCAGCACTGACGCTGCTGATGCCTTGATGTCCATTTGTTAAACTTTTGGAATAGCTTTTCGCAGGGAAACCATTTACAATCCGAGCACTGTGAAATATCGGAAAAGAGAAATGCTCTTTGCAGTCTGAGATTTTACGGGTACCCGGGTAAAATGTTTGTACCCGGGTATCCGATTCTGAGGAGCTTTCTGGTGGGTACCCGGGTACCTGGTCAATGCTCTAGTTATAATAGGATATAAGGTTGTCATACTAATGAAGAGAAGGCAATTTTTAACCACATTACGTGTAGTTATAGGGAGAAAATGTCGTTATAACTAAATTATAAGTCATCATAGAAAGGTACATTTGGAAAAAAATAAACAGTCGCTATAAGTGTAAATTGCCGTCTTAATAACATGATCATGGTAATAACAGCAAAGTAAAAAGTCATTATAACGAACTGGAAATGATATTATGTAGGCTATATTCCTTTTGGGTTACCATAGATGGGGCACCTCATGTGGAAGTAAATAGCTGTTATGTTTGCACATCATACGCCTTAAGATTTATAAGCTTTCCCGATAGATATCATTCGGTTTTGCCTCTTGGGAATGTCTGGTAATGTCACTGAATATAAGACCCAGATGGCAGGGGAATGTTTCTGAGTTGTCTGGTGGTTTTATTTTAGATACCCCGTATGCAAAAAACCCGTATTCGACATTTCTGACCAAATCTGGGGGCTGAATACCTTGACCGTGGTGCGATTCCCCATGTGTGGTCTTCAGTTCTTGTACTCTCCTATTAGTATTACCCCCAGTCTCGGCGACTACATACGGTACGTGTTGCAGCTCAAGCGCGCCCTTTTTGCACTGAATTGGTCTCCTACATTTAGGACTGTATCATTATCTCATTCCAAACGCATTGAAATGATGCTATCTTGGACTGAAACACGTTTGCAAATCAAATTCATGCGAAAAAGCCGTAAATATCTGCAGGCTATTTCAAACGGGTATAGAATTATGTCAAATACACACACTCTCCTCATTTTGAGCACGCAGCTGCCAGGCAAAAAAAAAAGAAAAAGAAAAAAGAAAAAGAAAGAAAAAAAAAGAAAAGAAAAGAAAAGAAAAAGAACAGTTCACCTACAAAGTGAGTTTATAAAGACTATAACTTAAATAGTCACTAATGAATTGATACTGTTGCAGATTAACAAATTAGTGAACTCTGGCGTGTAGTATAGACTATAAATTTCTCGCGGTGTCTGCTCATCAATATTCGTAAAAATCTAAATGACTGTCACGGGACCATAGGCCTACAATAGAAAAATCACGGCCTCTTAACTTGCGTCGTTATAACCTTATCATAAATGTCACAATTCCAACAAATTGATGATATTGGCTTACCATTGATAAAACATGTTGGTAATATAAGAATACCCCATATATTTTTATCATTCTAGGTTACGGAGTAAATGCATTTTTTTGTGTGCACGCCAGATCATAGTAAAAATTGTGAGACAACCACTTGACTCAGTAAGGCTGGGACGTGTATTGGGGTTGCCGAAAATTCTATCATGGGCGGCGGGCAACAACCGATCAGATGGCTGCATTTTGATCTTTAATCAGAATTAGTATCAGCACTAACCACGGCCACCTTACTCGGAGATCAGCAAGGTGACTGGTAGACTTGTGTCCTATGAGAAAAGTACTGCATAGGGGGGTGATTAGGCCTATTAGAGTTCGGCCTAAAGGTCCCAAAAACCCAAAAGATTTTTTTGTTGTTGTTGTTGTTGTTGAAAGTGAAGGACTTGAAGTGTTATGGCACTTTTGTGAAGAAAATTTACCATATTCGCACAGGATAATAACTTTATTTGCAAAAGACCTTTGTTGCCCATGACGGGCTCAAAGTTGACAAGTAAGCCCCATTTTGGCCATCAAGCGGGCTTTGGGTCCTGACGTCACGGTTCCAAGGGAGCCAATGACAATGTGATAGAATATGGTGGACAGGCATACCTAGAGAAAGCATGAGCAGTAGCGACTCAGAGAATGAGCTGGATCTCTATTTCAGCCGTTCCTCTTCCAAAGAGGACCTTACTGAGGACGAGGCGGAAGATGCAGGGTTAGGAAGGGACACACAGAGAGAAATAAAGCCTTAATGGAAGGAGCCACGGACGGGCTATGACAAAGCCGGCCTTGGCCAGTGCAACTGAGGCCGAGTCTGACTCTGAGTCTGTGCCGGACACTGACCATGCCCTAGCTCCCACGGACGGTCACTAAATCTGGCGCTTGGGAGGTTTAGACTAATAAAGGATGCTTTTCAAAAGTCATTGTGCAAAAATGTCTATATAGTCCTCTTAGTGACAGGTTGAAGTTTACGACAGGCCATCTTGCGCGGTTGTCAAAACTGCAAAAGGCAATACCGGCAGTGTACGCTGCACGCTAAGACAGTGTAAAAGTGAACTCAAAACCAGTTGAATTTGAAACTATAGGCCTACGTGCAGCAGGCTTTTAGTTTTATTCTATTTAGTGATTTATATTATAACAAGGCATGAGATACGTGAAGGCAACGATTTGCATTGAAAAGTACCAGACTGTAGGGCGAAGTCCGGTGCCTAAACGGATTAATAATGACTACTCTAGTATGCCGCAAACTTCAAAAGAGGGGAATACACAAACATTTGATCACACGATTCACACCTTGAATAAGCCTACACATAAATTCACAAGCCACACAGCCGGAGGTACTACTGTTTTACATGCTCTGGTGTGCAGCGTATAGTTCAACCGCGCAAGATAGTCTGCCTTCTTGGTTAAAACATATTTTTAATGAGGAAAAACGATCGGGAATAAGGGTGTAACCCTTTATTGGCTTATGGATCCGTTACTCATAAAAAATAGGAGAAAATGAAGCACTCTACAGCAAAAACAGGGTTGACCGTCGTCACTGAACCGTACGAAGACAATTGCACACAAGAAAACAAATCACCGATAAATTATAGGCCTAATTAATGGCCTGCCTGTTTATTAATATTATAGGCTATAATCTGGCAGTACTCAGAGACCTAAACTTCAACCAGTCACTTATATAGGAATTTTCGCACAATGACTTCTGAAAAACATCCCTTACCCGTCGAAACTTCCCATCCCAAGCGCCAGCTTTGGTCATCTTCCATAGTGGCAGTGCTCGGCTACGGTATCATCAGTCTTGCCAGACTCGATCACTCACTACCAGTTGCACCGGCAAAGACCGACTTTGTCGTAGCCCATGACTCCAGTCTCCATCCAACATCGGTTCACCATGGTGGATGAGATCAGACTGGGCAAGCGGAAACAGTTTCCTGTTTGCATCCCTATTAGCATTTTCATCCAGGAAGTCATGAGTCATGACTCATGAGCACACTGACATTCATTTCACTGCTGCGAGTCAATGTTTTACAATCGGTGTTGTGGAAGCCCTCTTGGAACCGTGACGTCACAGACCCCAGTGGGCAAAACTATGACGGAAAGTGGGATGCTTGACCGGTGTGGCCTCCAAATGACACGCTGTTACGCACGATAAAATTGTGAATAAAGTATATATTGTGTCATCGCAAAGGCATAATTATTTTCTACACAAATTGCTATAACAATTCAACTCCTTCAGTTTTCATAAAAAATAAAGTACTTGGCGAGGGAGCACTTTGATTAAGTCTAGCCATAATAGTAGAGTAAGTAAGTAAGTAAGTAAGTAAGCAGCCTTTATTTCGAACTCAAGGTCCATATGGAAAAGTATACAACTACAAATATGACATAGAACTAAAAGGAACTAAAAATGAAAAGACAGGAGTCACACGAGATGTATGAACAAGAAAAGATACACAAGCTAAAAGATCAAATAAAAGTTACAATTTTAAATACACACTAAAAGAATCAAATAAAAGTTACAAACCTACACATTTACATATTTATAAAAACAGTCTTATGCCACTTGCGCCAGAAGATTGAGCACCATCGGTTATCGCTGCTGACTAGGTGAGCAATGAGGAGATTATCACAGTGGTTAATTCTCTTCATGAAGCTATTAACAATTTTTCGCTTGAGCTCCCCATACGATGGCACTCTGTTTTGTACGAACATATTGCTCGCTGAGCAAAATTCCGGGTATCCCACAATCCAACGAAATGCGTTATTATAACATACAACAAATTCGCTCATACTACACGCCGAGAACTTTACCCACAGCTGTGCTGTATAGAGGCTTGTACAGTAGGAACGAAAAATCAATATTTTGATGTCCATAGAGCAGTAGAAAAATTTATGTTTAAACATGTTGGCTCTGGCAAAAAGAGAGCGATATTGGCGACCTATGTCGTCGTCATCTGATACAGAAGCAATAATGATGTGACCCAAATATTTGAAATGATTAACAAATTTAAGCTTCTCCCCAGCAAGAGTTACAGTAGGATCGACACTCAGTTTAGCATTGCCTGAAGGATTGAACAACATACATTCTGTTGTAACAGTGTTATAGAGGATATCATGAACAGAAGCAAAGGATTCACATATGGAAATAAGGGTTCTCAGCCCTTTGGCAGAGGGGCTAAGCAGCACCACATCATCAGCATAACTCATATTATTCATGGGCATACAGCAATGTGGCAGCAAACACCACTATTTGCAAGTTTTAAATTAAGATCATCTACATATAAATTGAACAACAGAGGGGAGATAAGCCCACCCTGACGAACGCCATTTGTTACCCTAAAGTAATCAGAGGAAGCTGCACCCCATAATACGCAGTATTTCTGAGTTTGAAACCAGGTCTTGAGGATTTTAGCAATAAAGATAGGCACGCCTCGATCTAGTAATTTATGTAACAATGTCCAGTGATTGACGCGATCAAAAGCTGTCCTGGCATCTAGAAAACATGCAAATACAGGTGTGTTACAAGTCAAATAATAGTGTATAACTTCCTTCATTGTGCATATATGCAGAGATCAGTTCCCAGACTTTTCTTTAAGCCGAGCTGATATTCGGACGTATATAGGCATTTCTCACATCTGTAAAGTATTATGCGTTCCATTACTTTTGATAATACAGTGGCCAGAGCGATAAGTCTGTAATTGTCTTTATCAGTGATGTCACCCGCTCTGTTTTTAATGAGTGGTACCAGTGTTACTCTAGTAAAACACGGAGGTATATGACCATATACAAGCATATCACCAAATAGTAGAGACAGAAGTATATATAGGTTGTTCCCAGCAAATTTAAGGTTCCCCGACGTTAGACCATCTGGACCAGCAGCCTTACCATTAGACAACTGCTTAACTATGTCTGAAATTTCACATGGCGCAACATCCATATTGTTTTCAAAAGATACAGCTGTTAGCTTTTGATTAACCTCATCCTGAAATTTTGTGCCCTCTACCGAGTTCAATTTTTTTTTTCAAATACTCCCCATCTGCTATCTGGTGATCGTGTGGACTTTGGTCGGATATCATGACCGAACGAAGTGCTACGCACTTCTACACGCTTTGGTCATGATTTCCGACGTCGGTCATAGTCCACACAATCACCAGACGGGGTTATTAAAGTCTATAGTATTCCAAAAGTAGGCCTAGTACTGGACGAAATTCCGTCCTTGTTCCTACTTTACGAAGTTGATGTACCCCACGCTAAACCATCATATCCTGGGCTACCGTCTATCAGCAGATGTCGGACATCTCCCAAAAGCCGTGATAACAGCAGTATAATCGTATGTGCAAATTTCTGCAACGGAGTATATTAGGGGAGAATTTAATTTCCTATGGGAGCAATTTTGTAAATCCAGTATTCATATATTTATGACTAATTGTGCATTTTCAAAATATTTTATGGGGTGTATTTGCGGCAGTTATTTTCGCTTTTTTCACACAGCCATAAAGGGCGACAATTAAATTTATAACTGTCACACGCCAGCGAATTAGCCAAGCCAATTAGTAGCTAAATAAATAGCTCTTAATAAAATCAATACTGCATATCCCTTTTCCCATTCAAAAGCCATTTACAAGTATATTGCAAGTTCAGAGACGGTCCAAAGTAGTACATATTTTCACAAAAAAGCCTATTGATATATTACCTGTTTGGCCCATCTTCGCAATAAAAACGCCCCAAATCGACACTTCTCCTTTATTCGTCAAGTCTTTAACACTGCATAACTGTGTCCGTGTAGTTCAACCATGCAAAATGGACAGTTGAATTAAAGGCAATAGAATATAATATATGTTGCATAAATATTACAAAACAAGCGTTACAATTACAAAATTGTAGGCGCACTGCCAATACATTGACAACATCGTCATGTCGCTGGCGAGTAGACGAAACCTGCAGTGCACTGTGTTAAGTGTATCTTTTAGGTTGATGAATACTCCGTTGAGCATGTCATTCACTCAAGTTAATAGTGAATACAGTAAGTTGCGTAATTTCTACGTATATGTCCAAATACACTTAGACTCATCTTTATAATTTTAGGTGCATTTTTATTAATTGGAATCACAGCCCATGCCGTCTAGCAGTCTTTAAAGCCGTAATCTGGGCCAGGAGATTTGCACAATGTCGAAAACAAAATTTCGGGGCTGCACATTGAATGAGGGTGTCCACAAACACCAACATTACGCAAATTGGTTGATAACTTTTTGAATTACATGTAATAACTAGGTTTCAAGTTAGTAGCTCATAACACCCTAAAATATTGGTCAAGGTCATAATTGAAAAACGCTAGCTGCACAACATAATGTTCATTGACATCCTGGTGTGCACAGCTTCTGTGCAACAGCCGGTGAGCCCAAACAGTCTCTGAAATTCCGCATATACATTTTTTCTCGACCAAAAGACCTTCGATGTTTTTCTTGGGGGGGGGGGGGGCGTGAGGGTGGGGGTCTTAGTCGGTTAGGGACGCAAAAGTAGGCTAGGCCTACTTTTTCTTGGGATCATGATCGAAAAGAGTTTAACAAGATTACTCGCCAAGATCAGGTACAAAACTTCAGGGATAACACGCTGCGGTGCTGGGACATCCCGTTTAACCTAAAGTTCTCCAACATTCCGCTCTTCCAAAAAATCAAATATTCCCTCAAAAGATGAGGGTTTTATGTGGCCACGTGACGTTGGTGTTGAAGTCGGGACAATACTTAGTAATGTATTTCCGGAGTCAAGGTCTCCTTAATTGTTCTGTTTTTACAGATTAGTGGATCATTCTTAGAGTAATTTGGAAGAAATGGGCATGTCGGACATTTCATTAAGCAGGTCCAGGCAGTCACAAGTAAAAGTTTGGTTCTCCGACCTCTGAGGTGATGTTTTAAGCTGCAGACTCTAGCCATCTTTGAGTTGAGGCCAGTTCTGAAATTTTTCAGAAGATAATTCCATTCAGTAGGTGGTCTGTTTTTACAGAGTAGTGGGTCATTTAAGAGTAACTTGGAGAAACAATTAGACATGCCAGACTTTTCATTAAGTAGGTCAAGGGGAGATTGCAAGCAAGAGGTTTAGTACTCCGACCTAATCAGTCGACCCAAACTAACTTTGGGTTGAGCCTATTTCTGATTTCTTGAAAAGAGAATTCCATTCTATTCCATTCAGTCCAATTGAAATCAATGATTGAATTGGATTGAATTGAATTGAATTGAATTGAATTGAATTGAACTGTTGGGGTTGGACTAGTTTGGACTGGATTGGATTTAATTTGATTAAATCGAATTTTGAAGAACCTTCTCATGGTTTTTTTGGGGGGGGGGGGGGGTTAATCCCTGTATAGGTGCAGAGTAACCTAGCAGTGTAGGCTCTTTGGACAAATAATGTAGAAATAAACCAAGGGGAGCACAATTCCTTCCCCCATGGGACGAGTGAAAAATTATCGAATCTCAAATGACAACTTACGTATTTGTCTTCTTTCTCGAGAAATAATTGGTGTACTTCTGAAATAGATGTTTGTAACTTCGCAAGTCCCAACAAAAAAAAAACAAACAAACAAACAAAAAAAACAAAAAAACCCAAAAAACAAAACAAAACAAAAAAACAAAAACAAACAAAAAAAAAACAAAACAAAACAAAACAAACAAAACAAAACAAAAAAACCCCACACAAACTAAAACAAAAAGGACTATGACAGTCCTGTGCTCAGCTGACCCTTCATGAACAAGCTGGAGTGTTCAATGCCACCTAGTGTACAGCTTTCTTTGACCTTTCCACAAGGAACATTTCGGCCAAGTTTCAGTTTGATCTGAATGACGGCTTGAAGTAGATGTCGAAAGTAGCGAAAACACACACACAACCCCCCCCCCACCCAAAAAAAAAGCATAAAAAAGGCAATAAAATCAGAGCGCCACCTCCTGAACAAATTAAGGTCAAGGGGTACCCAGAAGTATCCATGTGTAATTTCGAAGCAATTGGCCAAGTGGTTTCAGAGAAGTTTCCTAAAGATTTTGGCGAAAAATCATTTTTAAAATAATAAAAAAAAAACTGACTGAACCATCCAATTTGAACAAACTTAGTAGAGAGTGACCCAAGGTACATCCCCACCAAGTTTGAAGTGAATTTGGCAGACGCTTTTGGAGATCAAGTCGAAAATGTGAATTACAACATCAACCCCCGTTCACTTACAGAGTAATCAAAAGGAATGTTTGCATTGACCGATAAGTACCCGAATTGAAAAAAAAAAAAAATCGGTAAAAATCAGGATCCACAGTATAAACACTTTGCATTAGAAAAGCAATGCAGATCATGACAGATTCATGGACTGATCACTCCCCTTCCTGAGACTAATTGGCTCCATGCTGCCACAAATAGTGACTTGCATAGTTAGCAACACGGCTCTGTGCCATCACAGAAATTAAGTACCCTAAATGATAAATTCGTTAAAGCCCATGGAATCACAGCAACGCCAACTGGTTAACAACTTTGTTTGACCCTTCCGCAAGGAGCATTTCTTCCAACTTTCAGCATAATTTTTGTGACAGTTTTGGAGCAAACACACAAAAATTCATTCTAAATAAAGTAGACAAAAATTGCAACACCTTCTGAACAAATGAACGTCTAAGGGTCCCCACAAGTGTTCCTATGCAATTTCGAAGCAATTGGCCCAGCGGTTCCGCAAAAGAAGTTTTTATGAGAGTTTCCTGAACCAAAAAATTACACAACTAAAAAATCGCTGAAGCCTGCCCATTTGAACAAACTTGGTAGAGACCACCCAAGGCACATCCCCATGAAGTTTGAAGTGGATCTGGCTATCGGTTTTCGAGAGGTCGAAAATGTGATTTACCATTGCAGTCCCCATTGACTTGCAAGGTAATCAATAGGGCTGTGTGCATTACCAAAAAAGTACCCAAAATGAAAAATTCCATAAAAATTTCACAGCAATTCCACTTGGTGAACAACTTTGTTTAAGCCTTCCACAAGGAAAAATTTCCAGCATGTTTCAGGAGGATCTTAGTGACAGTTTTGGAGAAGAAGTCGAAAATAGCTTAAACACACAGAAATGCATAAAAAATTAGAAGAAAATTGCAGCGCCACCTGTTCAACAAATTAAGGTCTGAGGATCCCCAGAAGGGTGCTTATGCAATTTCGAAGCAATTGGCCTAGCGATTTTGCAGAAGAAGTTTTTTTTTCTTTTTTCTTTTTAGATTTGCCCCAAAAATGAACATTTTTTTGTTTTTAATCCAAAAATCACTTGACCGTGACCATTTAAATAAACCTGATAGAGACCCACACAAGGCACATCCTCACCGAGCTTGAAGTGGATCTGGTCGACGGTTTCAGATAAGAACTCGGAAATGTAAATTGTTGACGACAGACGAACGGCCGACGGACGGACGGCGGGCGGATGACGGACGGACGACGGACAGACGACGGACGGAGGACCATACTCAGCTGACTGACAAGTCAGCTGAACTAAAAATGTGCAAGTCAACTGCAGATAGATCAGAGTTTAATCCATCACGGTTACCATGCAAAGTGAAATGAAATGAGGGAGACATGTGAAATGAAGTTAAAGTAGCAATTTACTAGAAAGGAAAGACCAACAATGATCCATATATTCAACTCGACTTCATTATCACACATATTTTAGCGGGTATGGTGTATGTTCTGCTTGTATTGCATTTTAGTAAGACACTTATTATCAAAGTTGTCATTTAGGTGCCAAAAGTTTACATCAGTATTTTATGTATGCACCAGTGTTTACCAGGAGATGTTAAGTAGTTTCTACAGGTAATTGATTTCAATTTATTAAACTGGATGAGAACATAGAAATACTGCCAAAACTGATTGACATAACTATTTACTCGGTTATCATTTATATGAACAATTAAATGTTGAGTTTCTTGTTCTATGCGGCTATCCAGTTTAAATGCATCACAAATTAAAACTGGAAAGCATATGAGAAAGTCCTGATGATTTGACGAATGTTCCCATCCACAGTGGTTAGGCTTGTTGACACAACTTGGCCCAACTGTGGGGAGAAGTGTCAACGTCTCGATGATCGCTGCCGCCCGGTGGTGGTCGTCATGAGCCGAGCGCCTGCGTTCCCAACCTGTCCCATGTCTGTTTGCCTGGAAAGCAGACGCTGTTATTTCAAAATTGATACTGAAATGGTACGTGTTTTGGAGTGAACAGATTGTCACGCTTGTTAATAATTCAGGCACTTAACTGAAGCACCAGTTTCACTATTTTGTATATAGTTCATAATGAGTCGAAGCTTAAAAAAAACCAAAAACAAAACTATTTCATAGTGATTTTGTTTTAGAACTTTTGTGCCATGAGCAAAGTAAGCGACGATGAAAATCCAGCAAAAGAAATTTAATTCACACTGTTTTCTTTTGTATGGGTACCCGGGACTGTTACCTTGATATCTTTGCTTCGCTGCAGGAGGGATAAAGCCAGTTGCGCCCCGTCAAACAATGCTTTTGCCCACTCAGAATTCAGCAATCTGGAGCTGCGTCAGGTTGGCAAATGTGTTGGTCTTGCTCGGCAAATAAAGTACAGGCCATTAATTTTAGCATCAATTTAGCTTGTTCAATTTCCATTTAAATGCTGAATTCCTCGTAATTACTTACACCAGATACGCACTAGACTATCTTCAATGTATCAGTTTAAATATTAAGTGAAAACAGGTGGCTGTATATATTTTTCGCACCTGAACAACCCCGACATGCTACCTCACAGGTTGTCTCTGTTGTCTCAAACTAATCAAAATCTTTTTGTTGACACGTCCATGGTATGCCACACGGTTTCTTTTATGACTAAATTTTGCTTATGTATTGGCCATAAAACCATCCATCCACGTCAACATACAATAATTGTCTCATCAAATGTTAAAATTTTATTGATTTCGAAAGAATAGAACTACAATTGCAGCGCCATCTTGAGAGGCAATTTAGCACTGACGGCAACACAGTTTTCTGACAGCGGTGAGCCCGGCAAAGTTTTCAAGTGCTGCACCACAATTCAAGCCCTCCAGCAAAAGTACTCCGTGAAACAGAGTCTGGTGTATTTTTGGCATAGAGTGTCTTTAATTTAGTTGGTTTTGGGTGTATATTCAGAGCCTACGTAAAGTCATCCCTCTTGTAATTTGCAAATTTCCATTTTGCATCCCTGTATAGATGTCAATCCAAAATGACTTTGAATGTTCCAAGTTCAGCCCCCCCCCCCCCCAAAAAAAAAAAAGCCGGGCATAAAAATTCATATTCTGCCACTTTTTGGAGGGGGTTGTCGGGCTGCTGGTATGAGAAAATACTTTTTGTAGAAACGTCAAATACCGTATTTTAACTATTTTTTATGATGTGTTGAATTACCCCCCCCCCCAAAAAAAAGTAAACTTTAGTTTTGCATAATCACGTACGACCACCTTGAGACCACTGCCTCCCTGTCCACCAATCGATTTTCATACGACGTTTACTCTCCCATGACTTTGAACGTTACAATTACGTCAAATATACGTGTGAGCTGGATATGAAAGTCTAATTATATAATGCCAAGAATAAAGCATTACTACTGGACGTGATTTCACAAAACCACTGCAACGGATTTAGTAATGCAACCAAGCGTTTGGTTTGCAGCGTTTTCTATTATTTGCACGAGACCAAAGGTCTACACTAGTTGCACAGAACAAAAGAGATACCAGTGACATATCAAAGTTCCGCTTACAGCTGAGGAGTATGATGAATTTATCAAGTGTTGTAAACTTTAACGTAAAATTTATGTAACTTTCGTGAGTTGAAAATGAAATTGCACAAAATATTGACAATATTAGTCAGAAAGAAATTATTTGAAATCGACAAATATTATGATGGCTTTCATTTTTTATCAATTTGAAGTGTAAGTATGTACGCTGATGACATCTGAAAAGAATTAAGGATTTATTACCTTTCCATGTGAGGAAAATGTATTACTTTGCATATGTACCACCACTGTTTGATTATTGTTGCACACTATGGGGGAAATGTAAGTCACAATTATTTGCCAAAATTCAGAGATGACATAAAAGTGCAGCATTTTTAGTCTTAAATATTAACGGTCAGTGGTTAAGCTACCGACAAGCACTTGAAAAGTTGAACTGGTTGTCACTACAGAAGAGGATTGAATACGGGAAGTTGCTGTTAGTGTACAAATCTCTGAACCAATTGGCACCTGAATATATGCAAAAAATGTTTGTTTATGTTAAAGATACGCATTCTCTTCATTTGAGGTCTACTGTCTCAAATAACTTGTATGTACTTAAACCAAGGACTGAATTCAAGAAAAAAGCACTAAGTTATTCTGCAGCAGTTTATGGAACTCCTTACCAGTTGAGGTAAGAGAATCCCCAAGTATTTCTATTTTCAAAAAGAGATGTGCCTCATATTTAATGTCATCCAGATGATGTGAAACCCAGTACATGTCTTTGGCAAAGATTAAGATCACAAGTGTCATTTATCATTTGGAATTGTATATACATTGTATTGAAACGTCTTGATGTATATTTGAGGGCCTTGGGGAGATTAGTGAGGATTTACTAACCCAGTCACCCTCGTGAAATAAAGTTATATATATATATATATATATATATATATATATATATATATATATATATATATATATATATATATATATATATATATATATATTTACTTAATCCCATATTTTATTTTAATCAATTTCTCTTTATTTCATTTTTTTTAATGTTTAAATTTGAAAGTCTTGATATACCGTGCAGGAAAGGAAATCTTACCTACTTGTCCCATGAACGTAACCGTTAGTTTTTGTTGAGAGCAAAATTGATTAAATTGGTCAAGCTACTTTTGTCTATCTTTTAAAATAACATTTTAGAACATCGAAGCTTATTCTTATTTTGTTTTATTTGCATAATACCTGCCACGTAAATATCGCATAATTAAGGAAGCGCAATCAACAAAAAAACCACGTGACCCTCAAAATTCGCCTGCATTGACAGACCCTTCTCACCGTGGTCCGACTGGGGGCAAAAGAAACAAGGCCCCGCTTGAAGGCGTCGTCAATAAAAATACACAATATGAATAGCGCGGCGGTGTTGGCTGTCTACGAAGGCAAGCTCGAAATGAGAAACATTGAAAAACATGTACCTATCCATAAAAAGGTTTCTTAGTCATCAAAAGTTGGTGTTTCAACGTTCTTAGCGAAGAACCTTTTCATAACATTGTGTCTCTAAATGCGGATCTAATGTACAGTTTAAGTTTCGTACTTTCTTTGATTTTTCTTTTACATTTGAAGAACTTCAAAAAAATAAAAAAGGATGGATGGATGTTTGAACGACTTAGAGAAAATTCAACTTCGAATGCAAATTACAGTGTACAGTTAAACAGCTTTTTCTGTGCTTTATCGATCGTTCATGTACCTGAAAAACGAAGGGTCATATTTAAGGAGGCGTGTCTTCAAGTTATTTGCGTCGTTGTCTTCGTGCTTTGTACAGTTTTGGGTTAGGCGGTTCGTAATATATAACCGAAAATGCGATTTCTTTGTTCTCTGTAATATCTGCCACATGTTTTGTTAGCCACGTATTGCCTTCAATGAGTTCTCAGTGTAGTGTACGACTTTTGCCGCATGCTTGTTCGCCACCTATCGCCGGTGCCTTCAATGAGCTTTCTGTGTTGTCTACTATTTGTCGTCTCGTGCTCGCTCTCCACATGTCGCCATAAACGTATTTCCTGTGCTGTCTGACATTTTTTTCCTCTTGTTTGCTCTCCACAACTTGCCGACCGCATTTGCCAGTCTAATTAATATCTTAATGTACACGGGGAGTTCATGTAGGGGACACTTCGTTCTTGATCTCAAATTTAAATACAATACATCTGCAAGTCACGTTGTCTGCAGAGCAAGACTTATTCCTGTCATGTTTGTCATCAGATGCCGGGTCATATCGCAAAAAGCGGTGAACAGTTTGCTGTAAAAATCGCTAGATAATCCTCTTGTGTAAGTATATAGATCACTTGCTCCTTGCGCGTTGAGGGAGAGAGAGAGAGAGAGAGAGAGAGAGAGAGAGAGGAGAGAGAGAGAGAGAGAGAGAGAGAGAGAGAGAGAGAGAGAGAGAGAGAGAGAGAGAGAGAGAGAGAGAGAGGAGAGAGAGAGAGAGAGAGAGAGAGAGACCTCTTTTTCAAGCCCCTAACTCTGTGGGGGTTTTTTCATATTCCGAGACCCTTTTTTAATTTTTTTTGCTATATTCATGAATAGAAGTGGACAACTAAAAGCTAATAACATAAACAACTTAAAAACAATTAAATTAGATTAAACTAAAATCTTACAAAATTAAATAAAAGAAAAGAAAAGAAATAGAGATTGTTTTCCTAGTAAAACTCCCTCGAAAGATTTAAAGCGTCCACGGAAATGATTTTATTTAGTATAAATTCCATAATTTTTACCCTGCTGTGCAACCTCTCTAGAAACTTTACTAGTGCGCACTGGCGTTTTTACTTTTCGGAATTTTTATAGGATCTGCCCGCAGTGGCGCTGTTTCAAGCGTTTTCTGCTCAGATGAACATAATGCCTGGATGCCGCATGTCCCCCTGTTTTGTCCCGCGTATTATAACAGTTACCAGAGCTTGGCTCGTAATGTTTTATTAACGTTTGAACATATTTAATGATAGTAATAGTAGCTTCCTTGTTTGCTTTTCGGGAGTGCATTCCAGAACGAAAAACACAAAAATAAAGGCTGCTATACAGAAGCTCAAAACTAACAAGTCACTCTTTCAACATTTACTCCTGAACGAGACGCAGGAAGAAAAATTAATAACGTTTTCGAAAGTTTTGGTTGAGATGTTTAATCTAATTTTCGCATCGAGTTTTTTTCCTGCTATTTTGAAATAGGCCCTTGCCTTTTAGTGCAGAAAGGGGAAAATGCTCAAGGCCTTTTAGTGCACAAAGGGGAAAATGCTCGAGATTTTAATATTGATAGAGTAATATGTCTCAAGAGCTCTCTCTATTTTTTGTGCCCCATCATGAATAACCGACTGCGAAATTATCTCAGTGAATATAGTATTAGGCCGGAAATGAAAATAGCGTTTTCAGCTAAGTGTAGAATGAATTACTGTTTTGTTAAAAGTCTCAAAGGCAAACAAGCCAAACTGATAGAAGGCGGCAAATATCTATTTGTACGTTTTCCAGAATTTTTAAAGCCATTTGAATTTGACAGTAATTGCACAACTTTTTTTCAATTTCTTTTTTTCTTTTTTCTCTCTTTTTTCTTTTTTCTTTTTTTCCCTCAAATTTACAAATAACGGTATAAATGGATGTATAGCCAAAATGATTGGAGACATGTATATACAGTCAAGATTACAAATTAAATTCGCAAAAGGTCTTTCGGGTAGAAAAAGAGTGCAAAACTAGAAAAGATGATTTGCTGCATAGCAAATAGTGTGTGTGTGTCTTCAAAGCTTATTGGTATGGCAATGTACAACTACTCAATAACATAGGATTAGAAGTTGGAATGGCATCTCTATCTCAAACTTTTTAGGATATTCAAGATTTAAAATTTCAAAAGCCCCTAATTTGCATAATTTTAAACATCTTCATTCCTCTGCATAAAAGGGCCAAAGGCTTTGTATTGAGGTACAATCATGCCAAGTTTGGAGTTTCTATGTATCATAATGTAAGAGAAAAGAGTCCGACAAATTCAGTGGTAAAGAAGACAGAAGAAAGAAAGAAAGAATTTTAGGAAAAACAGAAAAGTGTGGGGTGACACACAGACACTCTAACAAGGCTGTACTATGAGTGCTAATTTATTCAGCATGTGAATTTTTATTATTGACTTTCGTAGCAAATTTAATGGTTCTGTGATCCTGTAATTGTTTAGGAAAAACTGTTGGACTTGTTTTATATAATGATGGCCTCACTCTAACTTCGGAAAGAAAGCAAGAGATTTCAAAATTGCCTGGATCTATAAAAGTACAAAAGGAAAACGTGATGATTTTCAATAAAACAGGTAGATAAATAACCAGAAAAGTTATGCACGAGAACAGGCAGCTACAAAGCTGCTACGGAATATGTTTACCTCGACGTTCAAATCTGCATGAATGGTTCTTTTCACGCAATAAAACTACTGTGCCATTAGCTCTGTGTTATCTGGTCTATTTGGCTTCGCTGCAGGAAAGGGACATGGATATTCATGGATTCCTTTTCTCAGAGAAAGTTGAAATTTGAATTTTACTATCGTACGTATATCTATACATATACTAGTTCACATAAATTCCCCAAGTATTGCCAGTACAAACAAGAACTTGTTTTACAGTATGTATTTATGTATTTGCCGATATTTCACGTTCATGCATTCTTTACATTCAACTGGGTTGTCTTTACCATATACAAGATAAAGACAAGTAGCCGCTATCATATAAAAGGCATGTCCTGCTGCAAAACATGCTTGATAGTTTCTCGCTGATGACCTGTTCACTTAGCTGTTGAAGCCTAGGACGTTCTAAACTTTGAATCGAACATGATAATATGTTAATTAGTGCATAGGTTCAGACTCAGACTGTGCCTGGAACGACTATGCAGCGTAGAGAGATCGGATTGCGGTATTTATTTTGGGTTGAGTCCTACACGGAAGATGTGGCACTGTTGCGTCTGTTTGTATAAAAGCTTAGAAAAGTTTGGCAAGACTAACAGTATAGAAGGTGGGAGACAACTAAGTGAACATATACCTATGTACTTACCATTGTTTGAAAAAGTAATGTCCCCAATATTGCAATATGTAAGTGGAAGCTATGATGTCATACACCTTGATGGCGGACAATACCCTGTGATACTTCAAATGAAATTCGAAAAAAAAAGATAATATTCATTTTCTAATGCATTTTCTTGGTATAAACTCTAGATCATACAGCATTCGAATCTTAGGAAACCTTTGAAAGACCCTACTCTCACTCGATAATGTGATTCTGGCATGTACGGACAGTAAAATATGATCAATATATATATATATATATATATATATATATATATATATATATATATATATATATATATATATATATATATATATATATATATATATATATATATATTTCGAAATTTAACTGTGTTTCAAGATAACCGATCCATCTTGCTCATATTTTAACTTCACTTGATTAGCATGCACTTTTGAATTTGCGATGGTTTTCATAATTTTCCCTTAAAAATATTTAAAGTGTTGATCACAAATAAACATGAAAGTGTGTCGAAAAATGAAATATTTCGAGCGAACAATGAATAAAAATAGTGGACCTATGTATTGTTTTTCAAAAAGATTTAAAGTTTCAACTGTATCTAGACTTTATTGGTAATTTTTGCGTTCGGCGAAATATCTCAAGTTAACGTACAAGTGCCCGCAATTTTCTAATCAAGACAGATAGACATATGTCTCAAACCAAATTTCCTGCAAATCAACGTCTATGTGACGCATGTCAGCAGATTGAATATTAATACCATTTTGTTACAATCTGTACCAAATCCGAAATTCTTCGCACAAAACATGGAGCAAAATTAAAGAAATGTTTGTTGATTTCGATTCCTACAATGCAAGTTTTTATTCCTAAGGAAATTATTAACAATGATTTCATTGTGTAGCACTTACTGTTGCACTGTGTTATCGCGTATTGTGTCAAATACGGTTTATCGCTTGCTTTGCCTCGTTTGTGTTTCCTTGTATTTTACTGACAGGCATATGTGTACAGGCACAGTCAATAAAGTTCACTCTATACTCATCTAAGTTAAACTTGGATCACCAAAATAATACATACAATGTACTAATCGAGTGGCTTATCGGACAAACAAGACACATTTGACAGTATATGAAATATAGACATACAAAATGAATACTAAGAGTGGAGACGGCTACGGCTTTTGCCCAAAAGTAGCTGGAAGTATACACAGAAGTACAAGATATAATCAGAACGAAAAGATGAAATGATGGTGCACTTTCAACAACCGTCCCAGAAAGTGCATACATGAAACGCAAGAAGCTGGCATACTAGAATCTGAATCTCCTCGTTCCAGCTATGTAAGTTTGCAGCGTAATAAACTCATGCATGTCAACGGGCTAATAAATTAACAAACATAACACAACATTTGTAAAGTGTCTAGGAGCTAGATGAACGAGAAATAAGTGTGGTTGCTCACTAAATGGAACAACAAACAAAGAAACAAAAAACACAAAAAAATCTGAACACCCCAAAACATCATTCCCCACAAAAAAACAAAACAAAAAACAAAAAAACAAAACCAAAACCAAAACCAAAAACAAAACAAAACAAACCCCCCCAAAAAAATCCAAAAAAAAAAAAAAAAAAAAAAAAAAAAAAAAAAAAAAAAAAAAAAAACAAAAAAACAAAAAACAAAAAAAAAAAACAAAAAAAAAAAAACCCCCTCCAAAAAACAGCAAAAAAGTTTTACACAACCACCTTTATTCTTTCTTGGGTGCGTAGGAACACGGAATGCTTCGGGTTACCGTTTTGAATGCCGCAGTAGACTGCCAAAAGATTACGGTATTTTCCATCACTGAATTATCATCCAGAGAATGGGGATGGGTGAGAGGCAAATAAAAAAAAAAAAGTGATTGACAGTTTCTGTATGATGTTGATGTGACGGGAGCATGACCGTGCCAATACAGATCAATGTTAATGAACTGCTGTGACATACGAGCTTGGCTCTTGCCCAGCGCCAGATCTCATTTGTTGTAGCTATTCATTTTTTCGCCTCACTTTGGCATTGCCACAGAACCACGCCACCACGCGTAGCAGCCCGCCTTGCCAACACGGCAAGTCAAATGGATGCGTTTGTGTGTTTTTTAAAGTCTTTTCTACCAGTCTAGGTGTGTTGGAGCAAGTGCTCCCTGTCGGCTTCGGGTAAAAAATGGAGCTGAGTCTGACCCTAAAAATTGCTGCAGAATCAAACAAAAGTCGCTGGCAATATTTTTGGCTCTACCTTAATGTTATTTGTCAGAAAATGTTCATTTTCTCCCTTCAAAAATACATTCGTTTCCTCCATTTTTCTTCATTCTGTGTGAAGCTTCAATATAACCTTACATCCATTTCATTGGAGACTTCCACAACTTATGTATAATGTACATATAAGTCAAGTAGCTGATGGCCGTCAAAAATACTGGGAGTTTATTTGCTTTTAAATTTCTTTTCGGAAATTTTAAAAACCAATTAAATGTCTTTCATTGCTTTCCCATCCATCACAAGAGCGCACTTAGGAGGTTTTAGTTCTTCAGAAGGCAGGTGTTTATCGACCTGGTCCAAAGCACGGATATGTTAAGCTTTTCCTAGGGAACTCTGCCCTCTATACCTTCCGATGGCGCGCGTATCTGGCCCGCGCTGCTCCAAGGTGGAAGCAAGGGAAAATGTGAACAACGAAACAACTATTCTTGCGATTTTTTTATCCTTTAAAAGCACAGGAAAAGTTGAACTTCTTCTCGTAGTAGAAGTGGCAGGTACTGTAGTGGTAAGTATGGGTGCGTGAGGTTGGTACAACGATGTATACAGCGCAACCACGATGCCTCACGTTTTCGACTCGAATCGACCCAAAGCGCTTGGATGTGAAATGTCGTCTGCTATGATGATCCGGCTTAAATCTTTCACAATTAGAAAACACTTTGAATAAACTGTATTGTGCTGTGAGCTTTAGCAAGATGACAAGCCTGTGGGCCCAAGGCGCGCCTAGAGGATTGTTGTGAAGGGGTCGTCAGTATTCTGATTTCATGTCTTCTTGTCAACTAAAATATACCCTCCCTTGGCTCTTTACTCTAGTCCAAACACGGTAATTATAACAGAGAATATTCATGTTTTGTCTGTCACAAATACTTTGCATTGCGCATAATTATTTGCGGTGATATCATTTGTCTCGTAGAGAGCCTGGAGGCTGTGTGGCAATTCCTGGGGCATTGTTTGGTAGCTGTAATGAAAAGAAGACTAATTTTCTTTGTTTCTCAAGCATACAGATTTAGGCAATAACTGTTTGGTCTTTGTTAGGCATAACTGCCTTATGTTACATATACAAATAGGAAGAGATCTAGAAAATAAGAGCAAATTGCTATTTTATAATATGACTTCAAGGCCCTGAGTGAAAGCACGACTCGATGCAGTATTCTTTTGATAGTTTTATACGTCATCATGTTATGAGAATTAACCCATACTTACCCATACGTCATCATGTTATAAGATTTTGGGCAACAGTTTTTTCCTCTGGCACAGACCCCAAATTACCTTTGGACAATGCTGAGATTAAGAATATGATTTATAGCGGTAGATCTTCCTCACATGGTTGTTTAGGATGGTGATTTATGCTGGTAGGTCCTCGGTAGTTCCCTATTAGAAGCACAATTTACACCGGTAATTCCTTTTTTTTCGTATTAGATACGCAATTTGCGTCAGCAGGTCCTCGTTAGTCGATCGGAAGCATTATTCACTCAGGTAGGTTTTAGTTATTTCGTAATTGGTAGAATGAATTATGCCGGTAGGTCCGTCCCCATTACCCTCACCAGAAGCATGATTTATGCTGGTATGTCTCCATTACCCTCACCAGAAGCATTACCTATGGTGGTATGTCTCCATTACCCTACCAGAAGCATGATTGGTGGTATTCCAACATCACCTTACAAAAAGAAGGATATATGATGGTATGTCTCCATGACCTGTCCAGAAGCATGCTTTATGCCTGGTAAGGCTCCATCCACCACCCTCACAGAAGCAAAATTTGTGCTGGTAAGTCATTTTCATGTCCTTACCAGAAGTATGATTTCCCCCTTTAGGCTCTGATTAATCCCTTATTGGGAGGATGATTTATAGATGTATATCTTTTTAGTTCCTTATTCGTATGATTTATACTCATTGCTTTTCTTCATCTACTCAATATTGTCACGATTCAAACTACTAGGTTCCTTTTATTTTATTATTAGTAAAATTATTTGCACCTGGTATCCCATTTTATTCCTTTATTAGAGACCCCAGAACACCTTATGTGCTGAAAGGAGGCAAGGGGCTGGAGGTGCGGAAGCATAGGTTTGGTACCAAAACAATAGACAGGGCCAAGGTGTGCCTATGTGTACCGGGAACTATTGCCCACCATACTGGCACGTAGCACACTGAGGTGTGCACTAGCCCCTTTAAAGAGTATGATCTATTCTGGTCGGTCTTCTTTATTTTTCCACATCAAGATTATGATTTGTACTTATAAGGTCTCTTTACTTTTTTATTTGGAGCAACATTCAAACTTTGATCAACAGCTTTCCTCGGTGCGCCTTGTGTTCGAGGAAAGCTGTTGACCGGGAATATTAGTAGGGTCCCTGCAAATGTAAGTGTGCAGTTACTTGGATGATTGGCTGGTTTGCAAAGAAAATGACTCTGGGTAGTTCAGGCTACTAAACAAGTGATGCTAAATCCGTCATGGCGGCAGCTGCAGCATGATTTTCCTCGTAAGATTCTTTGAACTCTTTTAGTGTCACATTAGGGGTTGAATCAAAGGTTTCCCTGGTCGCGCTTTGTGCGCAATTCACCCAAAAAACCAGTTAATCTGAACTAATATGTTCTATGTAGCCACAGGCATGATGCTACTAAAATGAAAGATTCTCTTGCAAGGAGAGGGAATCAAGCACCCGTATTATAATTCAGAACAGTCGTTTTAAATAGTTCAAATTTCGTCACAGTTAGCACCGAAAGGGTTAATTGAAAAGGGTATATTGAAACTGGGCATTTTGGTACTTGAATGAAAGCTCTTGTTATTAAAAAGTTATATATATATATATATATATATATATATATATATATATATATATATATATATATATATATATATATATATATATATATATATATACATAAATCCTTTTTTCATACTAAGCCCAGTTGAATACTGGGAAACTACGGAAGAGGCACGAAAAGTTTCGAAGGCAATAGCGACCCATCAACTCTAGGAACTAATGACATGGCATACAAACAATGTTGTTAACATGACAATAGGGGAAAATGGTCTTGTTTACAAGTTTGATATGATTAAAATAAAATAATAGTTTTTGTTGTCCAAGGATATGGCACAAAAACATACTGTTAACATGAGAATAGGGGATAGTGATCTTGTTTACAAGATTGACATGAATAAAACAAAAATATTGTTTTCATTGTTGTTATGGTTTTTATGTTGCTTTATTTTTAACTTTTAAAATTTAGTTGTTTTTGTTTTTGATTTGGTTGTTTTCAGCTTTCTGTGGACGATATAAAAGGACACTTTGATATAAACAGATTCAGCTCTTGAAGAAAAACGGATAGTACACAGTTCTTGGACTGCCCACCTTAGCTGCCTCCCAGGTTTCACCGAGAAGGTTCAACGTAGCCGATATAATACTTGCATGAAATACACAGAGCAAGACCAAGCGTGCTGTAAGCTTTTGTCAAGAACCTTCTGGGTTTTTTTTTGTGTGTGTTTCTGGTGAAGCACAGGCGACAAACACACCAACATTACTTCCTTCAGTGCCACATCTTTGACAAAGTTGACATCTTTCCTCCTTGCACTTGGGGTGCATTGCGCCCAAAGCGCCAGGAGGAGATGTTGACCCGGACCATTACATTCTCTGTAACTATAGGCATGCTGGTACTTGAATGAAAGGTATTTTGACAAGGAATATGAATCTATCATCCTTATTGTAAATTTGAGCAGTCCGTCTCACGAACTTCGACTAGAGTCGCAGTTGGCATTGAAAGAGCAATGTGTCTCCAGGATGCAGCAAGATCCGTTGTGCACAACGAGTTGGACCTCTCTGTCCCAGTGTACCAAGGGACAGGGTTGTGTGATTTAAATCTCTGTGACTTTGGCTTTTTTTTTTTTTTCTTAGTGTGTGTGTGCAAAAGCTGCGAATGGAATTAAAAGGGGAATCTATAGGGTTCGTGTTTTGCCGGTCCATATCCTTGGAACGGGCAAGTCAACCTGTTTATTGAACCTTACACAAGATTGGATAGGAATGGAAACATGTAGGTCTGAAGACCGCGCCCGCCCCTACTTTTGCCTTTCATTCCAGGAAAATTCGAGTACTTTTCATCTGGCAAGACAAGCTGTACCCGAAATCTAGGTGCTCTCATGATGCCCATGCACCTGAAAGTTGCATTGACCAATACCAGTGGCTACAGTTGGATTTTTAATGCAAAAGCCAAGTTAGAAATTTATATATATGTATAGCGTGACAAGCAGGGGACTTCAAATTTTGGACATCCAAATACTAGAAGTTAATTACGTGCAGGATTTCGAGGTTTGATCCAATCTTTAGTCAGAAATTAAAAAACCCAGTGCTTGACCAGAAAATGTCTGACCAAAGTCAAGTCATCATCGTCGACAATCTGCACAAAAATGTTTTCAAAGTTAGGCACTGATAACTGGTCAGTCACTGGTTTAAGGCGCAACAATTACAGTGTCAAAAAGTTTCTACGCCTTACCAGGAAGCTACTGTAATTTTAACATATTAATCATAATTTACGACCATAAATTATTTCTGGCACAGTTGCCAGGAACGCATCATCACCTGTAGAGGTAAGGTTTTCAGTGAATACTCGTGGTTATCCTTCAAATTATGCCCATTAGCACAAAAGTTTGTTAAAAAACAGACAATATTTAGTGCGACCATAGAATTGTACCTATCAGTTACTAGAACGAAAAAAATTAATGTGCACAACCCATATTTTCTAACTTTTAATTTAAAAGAGACACTAATAACTTGGGTGTCTTTATATTTCCCGATATTTTGAAAGCTTGAGCTGGACGATGTAATCAGCATACATCCATTTACCATAGAGTTTACATACATACATTCTTCAGTAGCCGGTGAACATATATAATGCTTCTTTTAAAAAAGCAGAGAACTTAATGTCATGTGTTATTTATCTGAACATCTAATTCTATTGTTATCCGTTTAATTAGGTAACCAAGCGGTAATTCCGAAAAGACCCCCAAGCAGTTTCTCATTAAAATATTCATAATAATTTGAAAGTTGGACACAATCTAGGGTATCTGCATGAATATTCTGCGCTGGTAGTGAGAGTTAAGCACAGTGTGTGGGTGTATCCCGGGCAAGCTTGATTGATAGAAACAGCCAGGACAAAGTTTCTATGCAAATGAGCAGGCCAGTGCCTCGGAGCTGAGAATTACCGGATATGATTAGACAGTCGCCATCTTGCCCGCGGCCATGCACCAGGCACTGCGCAGACTCTGTGCACAGTGCAACAATGGTTCCCACGAGAAACGAGCCGTTGGAGATGATACGGAAACAAGCAAATAGGGAGGGTCAAGTGTTTTACCTCAATGACGGAAATATATATATATATATATATATATATATGTACGCACACATATGTGTAAATGAGTTTCTGCTGCTGTAAAAGAAATCTTTGAAAATCAATTATTACAATACAATACATATTACATCAATTGAAAAAAGCTAATAATTGCTTTTACCACTGAGACATGGATATAGTTTTTGTAGCACATAGTCTTATTCGAAGACTATACATTTATCAGGTCACTGTATACCAAAAAACACACAATGGATATGTCAATAATAGATGATATAATAAATCATCCGGGACTTAATAGACCAATTAAAGCGACCTTACAAAGGCAACTACACCTGTTTTGACCATTGTGAAACAACCATTTGATGATCCGATAGGATGATGACACGACTATATGTATCGTAGGACATGTTTTCTAATTACAGTAAATGAATATATTTTCATGTTTGTAATTCAAAATAGAAATTGACACAAACGACAAACAGATTATTTCACTCATTATGCTGTAAATTATTTTAATGGTTTCAGCAACTGTGAATGCATAGACGTTTCTCCAGATAAACTGGTGATGTTTGAAACATAGTACTTCTCTATTTGATGCAGCACTGGCAATAAATGAGCTTGACAGCATGCAACCTCTGGTGTTAAAATTAGAAAAAAAAAATAAAAGAGTGGGGGTCACCTGCATGATTATTTATTGCGTTTTTGACGGCGAGTTACTATACTTTGGCAGCATGTTACTACGGTTTGTGGTAAGATACTACGCTTTGAAGGGAGTTACTTATCTTTGGTAGTAAACTAATTTAGCGTGCCAATAAACAAGGTACCATTCTTATCAATTACATTACAACACTTTCAGCCACTTTACTGTGCCATAAGGTACTACCTTGTCGCGCCCAATTAATCAAAAATTAGTTGCTGTTGTTTCGCATCACGTTATCTTAGTTTGGCATCAATTTAGTTCGCTTTGGCAATGTGGTATTAAACTGCTGTATTTTGCCACACACTCGTATATTTTAGAAGCATATTACAGTGCTTTTGCAGGAAGCTGGTATGCTTTGGCAGTAAAATCTCTGTACATTGGCAGTAAGCTACTGAATATTATAACATTTTGGCATCAGATTTCTTTATGTAGGCCTTAATACTATGCTTAAGCATTTATGCACGTAAGTTACTACACTTTTGAAGGTAAATATCTTATTCCAGCAACAAATTACACGTAGCAGAATTACCAATACTAAATGTAACTTCTGAAGCATTTTAGTGATGTGCCATTGCCTGTCCGTACAACGTTTGTTTACAAAATGGTTGCATGGCCTCGAGTGATTTTACATAGCTTAACAATAGAGCTGTATGTGTGTCTCTTTCAAGCACCCTGTACATGAAGAAGGTCACACATCCTCTACCCACCCGGCATGTTCAATCAGGCAGGGCCTGACGGCGCAGCTTGGGAACCACCCCGGCTCTCTGTCACTCTTCTCCGTCAAAACAGCGGCCCGCGGGCTATAACGCCCTTGGGGAATTCACATTTTGCATTTCTTGTCTCGCTGACCCCGCTTACCGTAACACTGGCTGATTGACTAGTCTCCGTGCCAGCGACGCTGTTTCTATTCAAGTTGATCGAGTCATTTTCTGCTTCATTTGCTTTATGGGTGAAGAAAGTTATAATTTTACTAAATATTAATTGCAGGATTTCAGAGTAAACATTTACGACATGTCCCGCACGCGACTGTTGCACTTCTAAATTCAAGCTACGAAAGGCAAAATATGGGTGGATATGTTGTTATTAGAGAAGATAAATGTTTGGCTGTAAGGTAAACGGGGTGAGAAAGTGACAGGTATTGTTTGGCAGACAGATATTTGGCAAAGTCAGTGATGGAATACTCTCGTAAACTTTAAACCCCGGAAAGGCCACTTCAAGGCAAGTTTGGAGTTTCTTCTCAGCTCTCACATGTGTCACGACAATTTTTAAATTGCATAAGAAACTGTGGCTTTCTTTATATACATGTAACATCACACAATTACCAAAGTACTTACGGAGCTACTGACGACAACATATATATGCTTTCTCCACTTTTCTTCGTAGAATTATTTGTCCCCGTATGGAAAAAACAACTAATCATCGTGATTCTGACATGTTTTTGTGTTATCAAAATCTTCCAAAGCACTTCTGTGCTGCTTCAGTTTAAACACTTATCTGTTTAATGACCAGGTAAATAGAGATATGATCTTAGTTCATTCGGGGTCCAATTTGGTGATGAAGCTTGCATATATATATATATATATATATATATATATATATATATATATATATATATATAGTATGTATGTATGCATTCATGCTTGATTGCATGCATGTGTGTGGGTGTCGATACTAATACGGATTTTGCTACACCAAAGACTTGTCATAACTGATAGTTGGCGTTTTTTGCTCGTTTTAGCAAGACTTCATATATATTTATATGCAAATATAAAACGGTTAGGGCACACAGAACATTTCTGTATATTTGCAAAGGATTATTGCACGACGGGCAACTGGCTGCACGCAGGCACAGACGGGTACTGGGGTTGGTGTGGTGGTTATCATTGTGTCCTGACGTCAATGGGCGATGTGAAATAAACGAATTCATAAACATGGCAGAGTACAAAGCATATACACTCGGTCTCATTATTAACAAATCATACCGACTAGAGTTACCCCATCTGTCCGCAACAGCTAGCTGAACTCTGCGGGTTAACCGATTAAGAATTCAGTCATCGGTTCCCATCTCTACTGTTCATACTTAAGAATGTATATTCACATTTTTCATAAAAATTGCTTTGTGGCCGGTAATGCAGTCCAAGGACCAAGACGCTCATGCAAAAGTCAGCGATTTTTGTACTGCCTACATGTTTCAGCGTCTTCTTCTTGTTACATATTTTACTTGATTTTATAAAACCATTGAAATTAAAATCTGTGTCTACAACTATGAAAGAGTGCAAACAAATAATAATTTTTACTTATGCTTCATTTTTATCAATCAGGTATTTCATGAAAATTTGAGCTTTAATAAACACCTCGGAAAAGATTAAGTTAGATTTTAAAAAAAATAAACAAATTACGTGAACAATTTCATTGGTAATTACGACAAAAAACGGTCTGTTCGGAATTGACATTTTACAATGCCAGCTTCATATTTTTTGCAAACCGACCTTCTAGTGAATGACCAGTATTCCTGCATTAGTATTGATCATAAGAAGAGATATCACAATGGTCCAGGTCAACATCTTTCTTTGGTGCGCTTTGTATGCTGAGAACAACTGTTGACTCGATCAAAATGTTGCACTCAAAGATTAATAATGCTAATTTGAAGAGTAGACGCAGTGATAATATTTACTTATAAATAAATAGGTTTGTTACACATCTAAACTTAGATAAATGATTTAATTTGACGTGACCTGGATAGACCGCCTGTAATCTCTATACATCTGAAAATGAAACTCGACTTAAATAATAATACACATAGCCGTTAATTGATATAAAACACAAGGTGCAATATACTATTCAAAGAATCGTTGAATTTATTATGAGACCAAAACCATCTCCCGTACTTTAACCATCCACTCTGCTGGCATACAAACAGAACTATCTTGTCAATTTGTTATATGGTTGTAACAGCGCAATTATCATTTCTCGTGACGACATTCACTCGACAATTTCTTTGTATTATGACACCCCTGCTTTAACCTAATTGATGGCTTTATAACCCCCCCCCCCCTTTTTTAATTGATTGTATGTAGTAATGGTACTTCTGGACAATTACCATCCTGAAAACATGTTTCAACCGAAATGTCAAGAAGATCTTTGCTTATTTAAGCCAGGTAGAGCTCGTGAAGTTTGGTGACAAAGGAGCATGTAACCTGGTGGTAGCGCAACAGTCAATTTCCCTCTGGTATCCACCTGTTCTAGGTGGAGACACCTGGGGGATAAACCAAATCTGCTTGATTCTTTGGTGCAAAATGCCCTGTCACACAGGAAGCCGGCGCTGCCACCTAGCAGAATAGTGCATCCGACATGCCCTATTGTTGCTTTTCTTTTGAATGAAGGCCAGAACTCGGTTACATATTCTGAATTCACAATTTTTTCTTAGTTTCTTCGCCGTGATACCATAAAATTTATGAAAAATAAAACCCACACAGCATTTTAAATTACCGATTTGCAACGACCGATTTCACCCGGAAAGTGTTAGCGCTGTAACAGAGAAGGTATGTAAAATAAACATTGTGTTGGAAGTCCACGGGTTTTTATTATTATTTTTTTACATAGACCTTTCTCCTACACAGTGATTGACAAGAAAGAAAAGCGTATGCCACTGTAAGATCCAAATTACATCGCATTACAGGACGGAAGAGAGCAGCGGGCCACGAGGCCTTGATTGTAATGAAAGCTTACACTGTAAAAATTGTATATTTTACCAAAACCTGCTCATAGTTCTGCAGCCAGTAAATTATTGCAATTTACACTTAAAGTACAGTAAATTACTGTCATCTTGCCAGTAAAATGCTCCATTTTAGTCAAAAGATTACTGAGTGTAAATCACTGTCAACTAAATTACCAGTAAATTCTGTAACTTTTAAAGAGAGATTTATGGGGTAATTCTAATGTTGAACATTTATGTCTGAAACTTTGTGCCCGGTTTTCTGAAATTTGACTTTATTTTGGATCCAGAAATTTGAAACACGAAGTATTACTTCTGATGAATATCATAGCATCATTTATTTATATCTAGCTATTTATATAGCTGTCTGGAATTTTGTCTCTATTACATACTCATCTATGGCCAGAAGGTAGTAAATGTCACGAAACTGACCTGTCGGGCATACTTATACATATAACGCCAGTGGAATGTTTAGTTGGTAAATATTATAAAATGAACACACGAACATCAAAGTAACATACAAAACCCCCACTGTATAGGCAGCTTCATCAGAATCAAAGTAAAACAGAGCAAAAGTAGTGGGTTTACTTTAGACTCATTATTGTCACCTTGCATTCTTATAAACATTCTCTCAGATAAGATTATTTGTTGCGCATAGCACGCTTATATCCGGTGTCACAGGATATTGCTCACACTTAATCCGATGTGACGGGATAAACAGATAAACATGGAAAGAAAGTTACGTATTTTCAACATATTTTCTCATAAAGAATGTCCACAAGCTAACAGTCTCCCTAATTTGATATTCATAGTTGGTTTGGATATCTGCAAAAATGTGTCATTATCATCAGTTTTGTCTCCGTCTCTGATCCTATATAAATGATGGATGTGTTCGGATACCACAAACCTGACCATATAACATATTTTCATCTAGTTCCATTCGAACGTCTTCATTCCAATTTAAATAATGTTAAATGTAACACCAATATTGCCTCCTCAACAAACTTATATACAGATTTATTCCAGGTGACGCTCAGTCTTGCTTGCTCAATAAATCTATATACAGTTTTATACAAGATTCCCATCAACGTTGCCTGCTCAAGAAAAATTAAGTTTCATTTTTACCAAACCCCTTTGGACTGGATAAAGCGCGGTGTTTGGTCTGTTCAACAAACGAACTTCTGTGCCAAACATGAGACATGTGATCCGGAACCATTTGGCAGATGAAATACACCCACAAGTGCGCCAACAGTGGCTTATATTGACTTAGATATCTAAAGATCTCTAAATGCTCGTGACAAAGTGAACAGGGGCTAATTATAAATGCTTGGCGTACAAGTGCTGTAACATACCATAGTATAGTACAACGCTTGTGTCACAAATAGGGAAACTTGCATACAAAAGCATGGTGCATTGCTTAGCACATGCATGCATGATACAATGTTTAGTGCATGCGCGCATGGTACAGTGTTTAGCACATGCATGCATAGTACAATGTTGCAGCTGCAGATGATACACTATTCTGGACGCGAGTAATCAATTCGTCCGTTTTATATTTTTGTAACTATCGCTCAGTTCCGACATTTTTGATAATTTACTCCTGGACCTCAAGAATCTTTGTGCATTTTGCCGATGAGTCTTTTAGTCATTTGCTGCTTATTTTACAACCATATCAAGGATTTTGAATTAGAAACCTCACACTGCGTCACATCCTGTGAACTAGTGACACAGATGCACCAACATGTATCCCATAAACCACTTGAGTAAATTAATGACAAGGCAAAATATACAATAAGTTACTAAAAGTCTGAATCATTTCCTACCTTTCGCACGCCATATAGGCTACATTGTCAAGCCTGGTTGATTGGAAGGATCCACAAGCGAAATCCTATCCAAGGTTCAGAAAGTAAAGATTTTCTGGACAATAATTTACAAGATTTGCCAGTTCGACTTTCAGTCAGAACCTTTGTCGTCAAGCTAGTGAACTAACCAAAGCGACGCTAAGTTACTCTGTAGAACACGTCTCAACACTTCTGCTTACACACCTTTATCCTTCAAGACACTGTGCATTCCTGTATCAATACCCATAAAAAATTGGCAGCAATTTTATTTTAATTTACTCATGTTAAATTTGAACGTAACGTTAACGACAAAATATAGCACCCGATTTTGGATATGGTATTATATAGCCTATATGTATATTTGAGTGTGAACCAGAATAATTCTGAATAGGCATGAGCCGAAAGAAAGGCCGTGCAATTGATACTGTTTTGCGAGTATAAATTACCTGCTGAATATGCCTATCTCCATACTTTCTCCACTCCATTCTGGTGGAAATAATATGGAGCTTGGTTTGCTTTCGAGACAAGCATACACGCATTAAAGGATACATCACCTCGTCATCACCGGGCCGCAAACCCTGTCTTGCAGCCAAGTTATAAATTGGTATAAGCTGTCTATGTGTGTGATTAAGAATTGGGTACTTTTAGCCTGTTGCTTTTTCAGCAGAAACGGTCCAAACTATGTCCATGTAATTACCAATGCAGCTACAAGTGCTGCACTCACAATAAGCAATATTTAACACAGTTGAATTACCCGAGTCTTTCCTGAGACAGAAGTTGTAATGAATGCCAGGACGCACCAATTTTGTCTAATAAGCACACGGATTAGGGCTCTACATAATATACACAGGCGACACCCAGGAAGAAACCGTTATCTGTTGAATTGTTAAAGCTCTTGCCTGTGAGACCATATTTTCATAGTTTATGAAAGCGATGTAATCGACCAACAGCCGATGCTGTGTTACAAAAACCATTAGAATTAGCCATGAGGTTGCACTTCAATCAAAATGAAAAGGTGAAACTACGACTTTCTACTCTAAAATAAAATATTTAGCAGCTATGTACAATGGCACGTTCATCAACACAAAGGCTTTGCATCAATGGATTCAAACTGCACCAGCTACGTAAAGCATTTCTCTGTGAAGGACTTAACATTTTCTCAGGGCGGTGTTAGCCACCCAATGCGGACAATAAAAATCACACGAGCAATATATTGGTAAACAAGGCGAGAGCTCTATATACTGCACGTATGAGCCACCTAGTGCGAAACTTTCCAGTACTCTCTAATTTGGACTCGTATCCTTAGTGAAGCCAGAAATTTACATTTATTGGTCATGTCCATTCGTGATAGTAGAGAATCACCGCACAAGTTTGTACCAGAGGGTCGGGGTGCATATTATTTTGTAGCCCAAACGCAAAGTTTATCCAGATATCATACCAATTACCTCACATTCTGTCCCTAGTTTGCATCAGACGATAAAATCTATTTTTGTCTAGATAAAGGCAAAAGACTGACAACATAATCATAGCTGGTCCTTTTTTAGCCAGCAAATTGTTTGAATCATTTCTTTCGGACAAAAAAATGGCACGTGGTACTGACTGAAGTTGATACTACTTTGTTAAATCCTCGTCGCTGCACTTTAATTCCAAAATTATGTTCTTGTCTTTCAGAAAATAAAATTAACACCTATTTTCTAAAGCATATATGTGGGCCACTTTTATGTTGGTTGATTGATTTTGAGACACCTATCTAAATCTATACAAACATCTTTAAAGACAACAACTGATGTTTGCCATTTCGTCCAGAAGGAAGATCCGGGCTTGGTTTTCAGTCAAAAAAACATAATTTGGAAATGTTCTTGGACTTTACTCTTGACTTAAGTCAATGTTATGCACACCCGTGTAAATCCTGAAACTGTTCTACAGTCAAATCCAAGGTCAAAGGTCCAAGATCTACCACCTATTGCACAACGCCTTTCGTGAAAGTCAGCTGACAAAACGCATGATGATCGCTTTTCTTCACAGCGAGGCAGCCCCGCATGACGTCATCCATGCTAGCTGCTCGGCTCTTGTCCAAGCACGTGACCACAAGCAGGCCTTGCTCGCAATTGAAGTCCGCTCTTTCACATTTCCTTGATTCCCGCATTGGAGTCAAAGATGATCTGTCCCCTGACTTCTCCCATGGAAGTCAATCAATAATTAACTATCGTCTGAGTTTTGTTTCTTCTCATTTAACTTCTTTTCCTTCATTCTGCGATTCTGGAACCATATTTTCACTTGTCGCTCTGTGAGGTTTAAACGTTGTGACAATTCCCATCGTTTGGGCTTGGTTATGTATGTGTTATTAACGTATTCTTTTTCAAGCTCTGCTATCTGGTATTTGGAATAAGGTTTCCGCTTCTTTCTCATCTGCAACAAGGCTGGTCCTAAGGACGGCAGAGATCTCGGCAGGCCATCGTTGACACCTGGAAGGGTATGAAAAAATAATTATACTGAGTTGAAAGAAAATTTATGACATTTGATTTACACTGAAATGTGGAAATTAAGAAAAAGGTATGAAAAAAAAAGAAATGCGACTATATACGATTATAATATGAACAAAATTGGTTGACCACAGCGTCGCAATTGAAAAAATAAATAAATAATGGTCATGACTTTACAAACTCCCAAAAGGAAAGAAAACATCTGAGACATGCAAACCGTATACTTGTTGTATTGACAGAAAATGATTTCCTACTGTATTGCCACTTTTTTAAAAACAATTTTAACGATCGGATATTGATAACTTGTCAGTAATTGAATTTATTCCCATAAATTACCATAATATTTTTGCAAGTAAATTAGCATAATTTAGCTGGTAATTTGCTGTATTTTTTGCAGCAAATTACTTTCATTTAGTTGCAAACGAGTAACTGTGTTGCTAGTGTATAAGTGGGTGCCATTACTGGAAACTACAGGTGAAAGTGCAGCCAAGAAAGGACAAAAAGTATCGTCATAGGTAAAATGTTATCATATCCGATGAGACAGATGTCACCTGAACTGATTCATGAGCTACTGCTATTCCCAACTACACTACCTAGTAGAATATCAACAATACTGAAGATGGTCTAATCGTGAGGCAACAAGTAACGCTGAACCGAATCGTGCTCAGGATACTCATTTGAAAATTACTTATAATCCGGTATCCGAAAAACATACGAGCTTGCAGCAGCATTTTTGAGACACACGAGTCTGTATACACATTTCCGTTTAGATCCTTATCAGCACATTCACTCACAACTTTTAGTATAACTTCTCTTAGAGCGCCAAAGTGCCCCCCCCCCCCCCGACGTCAACTCTTTCTTTTTAGGGCTGTACCCATGATACAAAGGGGAAGGGGCGGTGCAGTAAGTTTATCTTTTGGCTAATGTGACAATTAGTGGTAAGATTGTCTTTTACGGCACGTAACAATGGGTAGTCAGATTGTCATGTTACAATGGGAACTAAAACTAACGTTTAGCTTATGTGACAACGGTCAGTAACCTGCGCATGCAACAATGGGTACTAAGATAATATTTGAATACATGTGACCATGGAGAGTAAGAATAACTTTTAGGTCATGTGACAATGGGTGAGAAGATTAGGAAAAATACAAGATTTGCTTTAGAGCAAACCTGTCGGTGTGCCTTAAAAAATAAAAAAATTTGAAATGTTTAAATAGTTTATTCAATAATAATCAAATGTATCTTGACCGCAATCTTTCGAATTTAAATTACCCCTGGATCTTTAACAGGTTTAAAGCAGTTAACATCAAAGACTTCTAAGTTTGCTTTATTTGCAGAATTTCAAATGTTAACAACTCTTGTTTTTTATATCACAGGACGCACCTATACCACAAAACAATGGATTAATGTTGCTATCGACACCTCTATCTACAATACTGTAGAAGATATTCAACATGCAAAGTTCGGAAGTATACCTAATTAGCATAAATTCAAATTTTACATCTTGCACTTTCATTTCGTTTGATGCACCCATAGCACAAACCTGAATACTTAAGTTGGATTGATTCTTGTATTTGTAATAACTTTGAAAAAAAAACTTTGTGGGCAAGGCATTAGCATGCCTAGAAGGTAAGACACCACTGTAAATCATACATTGACTTCATTGAATACTGGGAATATTCAAAGCTTTAAATCTTGAATATCTTCAAACATTTAACAGAAAGAAATTTAATTCTAAGTACTATTGGTACATATATGCAGTATGGTGCATCTGATGAAGGATATAAATTTGTAGCGTTTGAAATCAGGCTTATTAGAGACATTTCACATTTTAAAACTTGAATGTCATCAAACGTTGTTAACTCCGATATACACACTGTTCCAAAGTTTTCTTGTACAGTCAATCCTCTCTGACAGCACCCTTAATTGGGACTGGTAAAAAGTGTCCAGTGTAGGGAGGTGGCCACTCCATTGAGGGTTGACCCTTTTAAGCATGGGTGAGTGTGTACGTGTAGAAATATACATTATTTGTACATCCATATACAATGCGTGCATAATATTATGATCAAAGTGGAAATAACTACGGGTAAACGTGACTGTCTTTGTCCTTTTATCGCATGGAAAAAAAAGAAAAAAAAGGCAAACACAAGAACAGGGCAGCAACTAGAGGACCTGTAACATGGATACTTTATCAATAATATGTCCATGCTGTGAAGAACAAGTCTCATCGCACAGGTTACAACACGAAAAAGAAAGATCAAAAGTCTGCCACTGTCGGCTTGAGCAAATCACTTGCATGTCCCTGATCCACACACTAAATTGTTCTACCCTCCAGTTCTGTCATTATAAAATTTCAATAAGTTGTCGAAACGGTCATTGTGGACTGCAAGATTGTTAAGCTCTGAGTGGTCAAGCCAACTCACACCCGCCTGGGCTGTTTGTGAAGGGGGATATCACACCACAGGCTTCCACCCAGAGCTGCAGTGCTCGTTAGGGATCTGTGGCTGGATAAGATGGTCACAGGCACAGGGCTTCTTCTTATGAAGCCTGCACTATTGTGATGAAGCCATCTAGTTATTTGGGCCATAGAGATCTGTTCAATATATAGAGCAGGTGATTCCCATATTCTATTATCAAACAGTGAGTTTTTGTTCATTTGCTGCAAAGACCTGAGCCTTTCAAAGCTGACAGTCAGTTGTTGGCTAGAAAGTTGTCGTTTTGACTGTGCGAGCTAATTTAGTGTGCGTGCAAACTGGTTGCACAACAGAATGGAGCTAGAGAGCAGTAAGCAGTTTGTACGTGTGGTGGTAGAAGGTTGGCAACGTATGGTGCAAAGTCAGCAATGTATTCAGTCGATTTAGCATCAATTGAAATTCAACTTTTGTTTGTATGCCATAGGAGTTGCCCATGACAAAAACCCATACATGTATACAAATTAGGGAATGGCACCTATATCTAGAATAGTTTTAGAGCTATGAAAGATTTTTATTTAAATGTAAATTGCCTATCATTTGCATAATTTGGAACACATTGAATTATTTTAAATCAGAGGACAAATGTCAATAAAAGGGCTATAGCCATGCAACCGACTGTTTTTTTCAGCAAAAACTGTCTCCGAAAAAGCTGCGGACAAGATGTGGGCAGAAGGAAAGAAAGAAAGACAGAAAGAAAAGAAAGAAAGAAAGAAAGAAAGAAAGAAAGAAAGAAAGAAAGAAAGAATTTTGAGACAAAAGAATGTGTTTCAACACAGACATAGATCAGGGCATGTGGCAATGGATTGTAATAGTATCCTTGAAGTTTCGAAAACTTAGCGTGGAAGAACAAACAATTGCTGCAGGGGTACTCACATGTGCTGATGGATAAAAAGGGTTGTTCACATATACACGCACGAATAATATATATGTACAACTTTGGCTTTGTTGCGCATTTTCTTCCATTGTAATACACTTATTACAGAAAAACATGTCAATTGTACATAAAAATGAATTTATGTATCGTTTGCACACGTTTTACATCATATTGCTGAATCGCACACATCGTAATATCATACACCGTATATCGTAAATTTTGCCTCTAACATTGGCCTACAAGTTGAGAGTTGATTGCAAACTGGCAGCAAGCTGGGAAATTTATGAAGCATTCAGCGTCCCGTTTGTTTTGATGGATCAGTGCCTTCAATTACAAGTTTTCGCCTTCGGCCAAACGCTTGGATCCTCTTAGATCTACAGTCAGCTCGGCCATATCAACCATGTATATTTTAACAATCTGCTGCACTAACCGGTCGATGGTAACCGGTATTTTTAAATATTGTTTGCCGTTTTTCTTTGATGTTGTACCCAATTTTACCGAGAGGGATAGAAAGAGTGAACGTAGAAGTATCGCATATCCATAGCCAACATCTTTGTCCTGAGCACAGTAATTATTAAACAAAAAACAAAAATAACCACACACACACGCACACACAAATTAACCTCCCCTACAAAATAATAATAATAAAAAATTACTAAATAAAATAAAATTAAAAAGCAAGCCAGACCCCCCCCCCCACCGCGTGTACAAACACTTTTGGCCATGGCCAAAACATGACTGGGATGACCTGGCAAAAGGTCGACTCTGATAGCGAGTCAACGGATTTCTTTGGCACGTGTCAGGTGTACAGTGACCTGTAAAACGAGTAATGATAAGCGGGGGACATCTTCGTTTATTCCTTTAACTTATGCTGCTTGTCGTTTGATTTTTTTTCTTTTTTCTTTTGCTGGAAAGTATTATATACGGTGGCGTAGAAAGTGACTGCGTTGTCATCTGGCACATGTCAGCCGGGGCCACGTAATGGACCTGTGACATGTGTTAATATTATACGAACTGATAAATGGTACCCTCACGGAATGCACATGAACAACAAAACATTTGGAAGCGACAAACAAGTTGTGTTTCTGGATTAGGAAGTCTCTCAATAATGAGCATTTATTTTTGCATCAAAATATAGCATCACGGAGATAAGCGAGCTTATATAAGTTGAGGCTTCGAACTCCAATTCGATAGAAAATTAATTTGAATTATAAAGTCGCTGAACTGATCTGGTAAGGTAGGCTCCAGTTTAAACAAGGCAGGTCTTCTTTTATGCATATATATATATATATATATATGATGGTTCCGTATACCGAGCGATGCCTGCATGGCGCAAGTTTGCATGCAACAGGAGGGCTCAGAGGAAAAACATTCTATTGACTTTGGACGGTGATATCATATCATGGCTTTCTTCCCGTTGGGCATGATTTCCCTCGCCTCAGATCACTTCTGAGTAACGTTATCGTAAATGCTGACAACTGTGTATATACCTGTCGCAGTCTGCCTTTTAAGTTTGTGTAGCGATTTAATATTTGTCGTTATATGATTTTGTATGTTGGATCTACCATCGTGAAATGTCATATACCTTCCCCTCAGACACGACACAAATATCTTGCCTGTAAGCGCAGAACACTGGTACATTAAACGAAATTGATAGAAACGCAAGTGAATTTTGACATAATACGTGCTTCAATAACAACTTTTAACACTAGTCTCGTGATCATTCTACCCCCATGTTATAATTCCCTGTATTTGCTCACGTTTTTTGGGTGTTTATATGTCCGAATAATCCGTGTGTGGATTGGCGTATCTACTATGCTGTAAATTCACTTAATTTCATTGCGTTTTTATTTTCTCTTGTTTTGCTCCTGGCTCAAAACAGTAAAAAATAAAACACAATCAAATGGTATTTGGACAAAAGTTTAAAAGGAACTCTGCCCAAATAGTGAAACTGAAACTACATTCGATGCCTGAAATACAAATAAGTGAAAATTTATAGACGATGTACATTTGCAGTACACGTGCATTCTGCTGAACAGACAAACAGATACACACTGCCTTGTTGTAAATTGCTATTTAACATATGCTAATATAACATTAGAGAATGGATTGACTCGTTTTTACAACTGAGGATCTAAGCTTTAAAATAAAACGTAAGCTATTCACATGGAGTTACCATGGGCCGTTTGGAGTGTCCACAAATTGCAGTTTTCAAACATGCAGTATCTTACATTGGCAAGTAATAATACACAGCCCGTACTCCACTGGCACAGGTGGTGGGCATCTTAATCTCCTATTTTTGCTTCTCATCCTGATTTTTCGCGTCACATACAAAAAGAACTAACTTTGCTGTGACCTGCTTACCAGAAAATACAGCATGGTTCATAGGAGCAGTGGCTGAATGCGCCAGAGCCACGTTCATGTCTTCCGTGAAAAAAAATAAATATAGGCCTATTAGTTAGCCTCGTTGCATGAAGTCGCTGGTGACCCTGTAACCACGGGAAAACAAAAAAGTGTATTTTGTTCTTCATTTCTCCTTTGCAAACTTTTCCCTGCAAGTATGTTCCCATAAGCCGGTAGAAGTGAGCTGAGTTAGGAGTTAACCCGATGGATAAACCCTTCACAGCCAGTCGATTATGAAATCTGTACAGCTTTTCTGCATGCATTTTGGTAGGATAAAAATAATAATTTTGACAAGTGGAACCATTTGCTGCACTTAAATCTTTAATTTGGAATACCTACTAAGATGTAAAGAATTATATCATGTGTAATTTCAAACTTTACTTATGATATATACATATATATATATATATATATATATATATATATATATATATATATATATAAATATATATATGTATATATATATATTATAGTTCTGTCTATGAATACATATATATATATATTATATATATGTATATACATATATATGCATATATATATATATATATATATATTCATAGACAGAACTATAATCTGTCAATCGTCGGTCGTGTAAATGGATTTCAGTTTTCAACCGAATGATCAGAGGGAATTGAGCAAGTAAGTGTCTCTCTGTTTAAATTTCTTAGTTGGAAATTTGAAATTTATGCACACTAGCAGACAATGTATTTTTATAAAAACAAACATTAAGAAACTGTTCAGATAAAAGAATAAAATTGTATGAAAATTTGATATTCACATTTTTTACCAATCCGAATACCAATTATTCATTTTGAACCATAAGTTTTTATTATATCATACTCATCATATTAACATAATTTAGACGAAAGTGCTGTTCATCTCAGAAAATCGTTTTTTTGTTTGTTTGTTTGTTTATTTAATTTTAAGAGTGCATCACGACTTCCCTGTGCAAGGTGGCATTGGGAGCAGTCAGTGAAATGCCTGGAGTTGGAAGAATATGTTTGACAGCGTAGTGTGGATATGGACCGTCTGGACAGCAGGCCATGGCCAATTGACACACTTTGTCATTGCAACTTACCACAGCTTGTTCAAATGCACATAAACATAGGAGTGTCAAATCTTTGCCAAAATCGTTTGACGGAACATAAACGGATTCACCCTGGCGTAATCATTTACTGAGAGTCCGAAGTGTACATAGCCAGTTTATCTAAATACCGCTCATTCACCTTATTTTCCAGTGACATAAATTAATAATAATAATGATAATAATAATAATGATAATGATGATGATGATGATGATGATGATGATGATGATGATGATGATGATGATGATGATGATGATGATGATGATGATAAAAAGGATAAAGAATAAAATGAACTTTTGACATTTTTGATACCAAGTGTCCAAAAGAGTGGAATTCAAATTTCAGTTATATATATATATATATATTAGTAAAAACTAATTAAACCGTGCAAGTCACCCCACATTTTGTATTTTCATCCTACGGTTTTGCTCTACAAATAATCTGTCTGTATAAATTGGAGCAGTAGTTGAGAAATCATTCAAAAAGTGGATTGACTTTTCCACATGTATCAACACCCTATTTTATTATTTTTATCAAACACAGCATGTCAAATAGTTGCCTGCATGCGTCTCTGGTCCCTATGATTTGGTGAGATGACACATGAAATCGCTGAACCAGGCACATGTCATATATATATATTTCAGACAGGAGCCTATTTACACTTGGATACAGCTTGCATATCTATTGCCAGGTGTCTGTGCAAATGTGAGCTACATGAGGAGTGTGTCTCTATTAGATAAAGCGACGCATCTGTATGTAATAACAGATGTACACTCGCATATTCTCTCTCTCTCTCTCTTTCTCTCTCTCTCTCCCTCTCTCTCTCTCTCCCTCTCTCTCTCCCTCTCTCTCTCTCTCTCTCTCTCTCTCTCTCTCTCTCTCTCTCTCACGAAACATCAACACGGTCACAGCCATACCAACAAATGCTCAAGCAAAGTTGCAAATTTAATGATGTAATGTTTGTCAGCTTTTATTTTTTTGTCGAGGCAAATAAAGGTGGGAAAAAGTATAGAAATTTGAACCTAACCATGACCATCGGCAACAATGTAATATGAGCAATCCACGCGCACCACCCACTTTCATGGTATTTTGCGATAAAAACACTTGTTGACATATAACAATGTTTAATGCCTCTCATGACCCTACACCCCCCCCCCCAAAACAAACAAACAAACAAACAAACAAACAAACAAACAAACAAACAAACAAAAAAACAAACACAACCACCACCACCCCTAAAAATACAAAATGGCCGTCCTGATCCGTCGACATTAACATCACAACTGAGCAGAAAGCAGCGTGGGCGGCGAAAACACCTGTATTTCCGAGGGAAGGGGTAAAACTGAGACTCTGTTATCAATTAAAGGCAGCAGTTGACTGCCAAACATGGCCTATTACGATCAATCCTTACTTAATTAATTTGATAACTTCTTGCTGGGTAAAGTTTTTAAAAGTTTTTAGAGTCAGTCATATACACTCCAAACCACACCGATATTTCAATCATTCTGTTTCTTTTTTTTTTATTCATTTTTATTACACTGAAAAAAGTTCACCTTTAAACACAGTCAAACTTTTTGAAACATTCACTTTTGAGGGATATGGAAACATATGACTAACTTCTTGATGATCATCGGATGAGCAGCGCACGGTTTTCAGTGATAGCAAGTTTCATTGTATCAGATACAGGCTAATTTTACACTTTATCATAAACTAGAATTTATATGTATCCGACAGCAAGTAACGTACCGGTTTCCAGATATAAAGCTGAGAGGCAAAACTTCACGTCGAGAGTTGCTCTATTCATTAAATCAGTCACGTAAGTTTCTGAACCCAATTTTAATGTGTGGCACCCAATCCCTTCACATTTTGAGTCTCAAAAAATCTGTTTATCAGTGTCACGTTATTTCAGAGGAATTCGCTCCATATTGCCTAAAGATCTCTCCCGTTTTTGTCATTTCAGATCAACTTTGGATCAATGACTACCACGCATGCGCGCAAAGGCCCATAACTACCAGCCCACATTGTGAACACATCTACTACGGAGAATAGACCTATTCATAGGACTCGGGTTTATTCGGTTCACTTCGGGAAGCGCACCCTGCGTTGTTTACATTTTGTGCTCGGCTACGCTGGCCGGATTGCACGTGGAAGCATAAGAAAGTAAAACACAGGGTGTGCTTGGATTTGACGAAAAATCAAACCATCAGCAATCTATTAATGCACATTTCATCACTGACGTGACAATTTAGGCAAAAGATTTGCACTGTTCAACACAATCCATGCTGTAATCACTAGCGTTTGCCGTGGCATCCGTTGTAAACATATGACGGCGTGGGCCCGACTCGGCTACTTGCTGATTGGACAATCAAGCCAACAATGGAATGCATAATTAATTAGGGTCCGGAGAAGTTCGGTAAAACTCGGTATGAACAGGTCTATTAAAGCTCCTGTTAAGCCAGTACCTCTTCGACTCGGAAACTGACTGACCAAACCTTCTCTCCATCAGTCGGATAGGCCGAACTGTGGCTCGTTGCGCATTATCGCACAAAAACAGAAACAAAATTGAACACGAAGAATTTGTAGTAACTATTCCTCACACCAATCAAGCTTTGCAGTTTATGGGTAAAAACGTATTAGGGCGTGCACTTACAAATACAACCATGCTCGGGGAAAGTTGAAATTTATTGAAAATTTGAAAGAATGTAGCGATTCTTATTTGTTTTTGTTGTGTCGATACATGAAATATATCTAATTGAGATAGTTCCGGCGTTGAATATTTTAGGGACACGAATAATAATAATAATAATAATAATAATAATAATAATAATAATAATAATAATAATAATAATAATAATAATAATAATAATAATAATAATAATTTCAGATTAGCACTACATCGGAGTTGTGACCAATTGAAAAGGGGATCTTTTGTTCCTAGGTGGCGCTGCTAGTGCACTGGTTTTCCGCACTGCACATTTTTTGTTGTAAATTGTGCTGACACAGTTGACAGACTTCTGCTGACGATTGATTTCTGTGAGCTGCAAGACCGTCCCGTCACATATGCGGCTGAATATCTTCTAAACATGGGCCGAAAATACATACTTTTTTTCGGGTTCATCTGAAAAGATGCTATGTTTTACGGCAGTTTCTACCGCTGCATTGCGCAATGTTTTCCTGTGATTGTGTTCCAACATTCTGCAGTGATATTCAATGATTTGTGTTGCAATGGTCTGCAGTGATATGCAGTGATTGGCTTTCTACGCTCTGCAGCATTTACCAATGACGTTGTCAGGCGCAGCTCTGTGATCATTTGTGGTAGATCATATAGCAATCGCGTCACAAACAATAACGCGTTCCATAAACGTGTTTTAATTGCGTATTGAACGTTACAAAAAATATTTCTGCAGGGATATTTTCGAGGGGATAGAATTTGCAGCCAAACATAAGTACAGTTTACGGCTTTGGAAGAATGGTTGATATGTCTTATATCTAGCTTATGGATTTCGTTTTGCAAATTTGCAAATTGCAATACACTTTTCAGTCGATTGTGTCCAGAATTTGCATGAGGACCGACCGCTTACATGGTATCACTGGCTTTGCCCCTCGCACAGAAAGGACCATCGCTGATCAGGCAAGTGTAGAATTGGATAAAATACAATAGCTCTAACCAAAATTCTCTTGCTTAAAAATATGCCCCTTTTTTCATGGTTCACTGATTGTGAACCTTAAAACATATGCCTATAATTATCTGCCGGTCGATGAGTTGAATCTAATTTAATTCATTGGCTAAGATAATATCAGTTGATCTTGTAATGCACACAAAGACTCTTGATTCCTTCTTTATTTTACTACCCGCTTGCTAGTACGTGGTTGTCTGATAACTCTTGACGTTAAAATACAATATATGAAAGCTACCGAGTAACAAATGCATATCATACAAAATGTAGGAAAATACGAATACGTGACGTCCATATTAACTGCAGTGCTGTTTTGGCCCGTATCAGTAAACAAGGAAGTGTCAGTAAATACAGGCATATCCCTCTATCAAACATGGTAACATAATGTCCCTCTTGCCAAAATTGTAACGTGGAAAATTATCTGTTAAAAAAGTCATAGTCCTGTCCTTCAAATATGCACTGGTTTCGATACAAGAAGCAGTCATGATACAAGTTAGGAATTGGTTCTCTTTATTTGCATAAATGTCAGGGACACCGATGCTCTTCCATCGCCCTGTTACTATTTTTAGGCGGCTGATGGTCACCGTTGCCTGGCGACAGGATCAGGGATTTTGGCAGGAAGTTAACATGTACGTGTCGTACCATTTTCGCTCGAATTCCTACTAAAGCCGTTATATGTTATTTTGATCGCTTGCCAGGGCATGTTTTGGGGCCAGGTCAATAGCTTTCTTTAGGGTACACCCGATAAAAAAACCACAAGCGGTCCACGGAGTCCGTCGACCATATTGTTATCATGTCTGTGTGTCAACGCAGTCATTTTGTTTTTGCTGGACTTCTTCCTTTTTTTATTTGTTAATTTCGCCCTGATTTTATCAGGAACTTTTCTCGGACGCCGCGATTCCTAAAATGCCAAATTTGCCATTATAATTGACCTAGCAGTGAAATTGCGCATATTGTATTGTGTAGTCAAGATGTTTAAAATTGCAAATTTTGGGCATTTAAGATCTTTTATATCTTTAAAATTATTTTAGATAGGGACAATATTTCAATTACCACTATCCAATGAATATGTTTTCTGATTCACAGCAATTGAAATTATGCAAATTATGGGCATTTTAAAAATTAATATCTTCAAAACAAATATATATATATAGGCAGGATTCCGAATGTTATGTCTAGGTTTGTGGCCATGGGCTATCCAATGCATGTGTTTTCAGATTCATAGCAATTGAAATTATGCAAAATTAGCGGCATTAGAAATGTTAATCTTTAATATCTTCAAAAGTTATATAGATATAGACATGATTGTAAATGCTAGCTATTAGAAACGTTTCAAACTTGAATTTATTTGTAGCACGCAGACAGATTTGCTGTGAAGCAAATCTTCTTTTTAGTTTTTATGAATATGTATTGTTTTGAAAACTACCCCCTTAGAGCGGGGTAAAGAACAGTCCGTGTCTGCCCGTGGTACATCAGACTATATACAGTGTTCGTACAATTTACACTAGACCTCATGCACCGCACAGCTTGGTGTAACATACAGCTGGTACTACAATAAGATTAAATTTTTGCTGTCTACCTCAGCGGATTTTCCAGGAACGCAGGCCGAAAATTCCACGCCTCAGTTAAACAAGTTCCTCGAAAGTAGGTCCCTGCAACGTCGCTAAAATCATAAGCACCTCCTCCTAAGAACAAACAAAGCTTACTTAAAATGTTAATACCTGCAAAATGTTAACCACATATCTTAAGCATTATTTGACAATTCGTACTCTGGTTTACCACAACATAGCATAGCTTTTTAGTTAAAACTAAAAATAGGCAAAAAGACACATGGGACACTGTGTATGAATTATGGATCATCATTGAACAGTTTGGTAGGAAAAGTGTCCAACCCCCACTTAAAATTGAAAGGAGTGGATAAAGAATAGAATACGGTTTTTTAGAGTGACAAAGTATGATGTGTCAGTGCCTGTAATCTGACAGCAGGCTAGTATGGTTTATTACGCAGGAAGCAACCGTATCTTAATTAATGAAAAAAAATTTTAAAAAACCTCTGTCATTTCATATTTATTGTAGTTTCAGTGCACAATATAGTAGGTCCATTTGCTTCAGGCCGTAAGCAATTGCTTATATTGATGACAGTTTTGTCTGTCTGTGGCTTTATCACTCAAACACAGATAAGTGAATATCTAGTTCCTGAGTGACAGGAAACCTGTTAGGCATTGATAGTTTCTCATCCAGCAACCTGTCAGACATTCACCGGTTATCGCGCAGCGAAAAACAATTTTTTTTAAGGCGCGCTTTAATCCTTTTTTTAACAATTTTTTCTTAGGCGCGCTTTAATCCAAACAAATGGAGATACGGAAAGCCACAGGTGTAATGGATATTGCCCTCCAAATTCAATGTAAACGTATTATCATAGAACTGACAACATTTTAGTGACACTCTATTGTTGGTTAGTTAATCTCTGAAAACTGATAACTCTGGTGTGAGTAATTTACTGTCATCAACTGTACTTTGTTCTAACATGTTGAGAAAAAACTAAAGTGTCTTCTTCGCAAATAGCAGTCCCACAAAGTCAAATAACAGCCATTTGCACGTCACAACTCACCAGTGCCATATGCAGATTTTCTAGCAGTTCATTGATATTCCAAGATTAATAATGCCAGTAAAGTAGCGGTGGTAGTGGTAGTAGCGAAGATGATGATGATGATGATGATGATGATGATGATGATGATGATGATGATGATGATGATGATGATGATGATGATGATGATGATGATGATGATGATGATGATGATGATGATGATGATGATGATGATGATATGCAGGAAAGCTGGCCCTTCACGCAACAGGGGCACCGATGAAACAGGTTTTTTCCATAATGGTCGCAACATATTTACATGAAATTATTCGACTTGCTTGCATTTTTATATAACTGCAAACATGTTGGAAGGTGCTGCCATAAGACTCTGTCAGCTAGCTTGACCCAGCACATTTGGATGGTTAAACTCCAAGAAAGCGCCATGTATTTACGATACATGGTATGTAAAGTGGTTTTTTAGTTGTAATTATCATCTCCTTCGTGAAACAATCTAAATCCAGGGTTAAGGTATGCATTTTTCGAAAGCTAGGAAATTTTGAGGTTGGTTTTGCGGCACCTCCCCCCCCCCCCCCAAACAAATGGGATTAATATCCTACTGATCAAAACAAAAGTGGTCCAGGTCAACAGGTTCCCATGGCAGTCGGTGGGTACAGTGGGGTCAAAGCGCCTAGAGGAAAGTTGTTGTCTGGCACCCAAACACTCTCCTTTATTTTGCCATCAAATCTGTGGCAAATTGTGTTAGTAATTCCAAAATGTTGCTTTCTTTCTTCCTTTCTTTCTTTCTTTCTTTCTTTCTTTCTTTCTTTCTTTCTTTCTTTCTTTTTTTCTTTCTTCCTTGCTTGCTTGTTTGCTTGCTTTCTCTCTTGTTTTCTTCTTGACATACATAAGTTGAAACAGAGAAGATGGCACCTCCAATGGAATTCGTCTTTTATCGACTGTGATGACAACTCGGAGCACATTGTGAAGAATATTAGACAAGGTACACAGCCTTGAATCTATTGGCGATTTGAAGTTATTATATTCAAAACGGGATTATCTGAATCAACAGTTGTATTGAATCATGGTGCTCATTCTGTAATTGTTGTGTAAACACTGTGACCAACTGATATTATGTAGTTCCAAAATATTTGGTTTTTAGTTCTAAGCAGGGACGTGCTATAGCACGTCCCTAATCTAAATAATTGTGTACTTGACGCAACTTTTTGCGTCGATTCATACTCTTTGGGGCAGTTGGTGATATTGGTAGACAAGGGATCCTATACCCTTAAGCTAAGGCATCAATAAGTTTAAACTAACGTGTCACATACCCTTAAGATAACGTATTATGTACCCTTGAGCGAACATAACATACACACATAAGTTCTTAACCACTTAACTACGCATATATTTTTTTATAACATGTGCGCCCTTTTATGTCTTCTTCTAAACTTTAAAACATGTTTGCTTTCTAACATGTTAATAAAATCGACAAGAACAGGAGAGGAGGGCTGGCTGAAAACTTCAAAGCCTAAATGGGATGTCTCAATTAGATTGAAACAAACTTTTGCCGCCAACAAGTTCACTTATTTAATGAATCATAGACATAAGTACCGCAACTGTGGTGTGATTAGTGTCTTTGTACTAGACCATCTTGTGAACCTACCCATTCAAATCACCAGAAATGGACAAAACTGGCTATATATGGGGCTTTCATCAAGTAGCTGCAGCTAAAAGGGCTAACTCTAACACAGATACATGCCGACATGGTCTCCACATTAGGAGACAATACCCCTTCCTTTTCCATCGGTAAGAAGTGGACTGTGGAATTCAAGCGTGACAGAGAGAGAGCCATGATGATGACGCGCGTCCAGGAAGGCCTTCAACAGCAACCATTACCGAAAACATTACCCGGGTGCATGGCATGGCGATGGATGATCGACAACTGATCACTCGACATATTGCCAGCGTTGTGGGTATCTCGTCAGAGGGTTGAGCACATTATCACCAAGGACTTAGGAACGACAAAACTTTCTGCAAGATGAGTGCCAAAGCTCCAGACAGGGGATCAGAGACGTGTCAGATTGCTGGAGTCACGTGACAATTTATGCCGTTTTGACGCAGATCCAGATGATATTTGGCCCGATTTGCAATCATGGATGAGACCTGGACTTATCACTTTGAACCAGAAACCAAAATTCAGTCTAAAGAATAGTAACATCCGGGATCCCCCCCCACACACACAAAAGAAAAAAAAAATCAAGTTGGTTCCTTCTGCTGGAAAGGTGATGGCTTCAATCTTTTGGGATTTCAAAGGTATTCTGCTGATTGACTATCTTGAAAAAGTCCAGACTATCAATGGTAGATACATATTTTCCATTGCTAAGCTGGCCTTTAATATGCTGACCTACTGAGACAGTTGCGTGAAGCTATCAAAGCAAAGCGACGGGAAATGCTCGCTAAAAGAGTCCTGTTCCACCAAGACAATGCTCCTGTTCACAAATCGGTGGTTGCCATGTCAGCGATCCATGATTATGGCTTCGAATTCATTGATTCCCCCCCCCCCCCCCATTCACCAGAATTAGCCCTCTCACATTTCCAGTTTCCCAAAATGAAGAGGGAACTAGCCGGTCGCCTTTTCCCAAGTAATGATGGCGTCATTTCTGCGGTGAATGACTTTTTTAAGGTGACTGAAGAAAATTTCTTCATGACCGGCATCCAGGCCTTGCAGCATCGCTGGCAACAGTGTGTAAACCTGGAAGGGGACTATGTAGAGAAATAAATAAAAACCATCAACTTTGTACGGGTCTTTAACAGCTAGGCCAAGAACTTTTCAGCCAGCCCTCGTATGATAATACAGGTAACATTTTATATCTCCGATCGTCAAAGTACCAACTGTCATTTTGCGACATGGAGGAAGTTTAAGAATCAAATCGGTCTATGACAAGAAAAGCTTTTATTATTTCTTGGATGCAAATCACACCACGGTTAACGTTCAGAAGTCATTTTTAATTTTCCCCCTCTCAGCTGCAAAACTGAACGCAAGAAGTTCAACAATGCCGGCAATGTCTTTGTGGTGGCGGTGAAAGACTACCCAAGCGCAAATACGTCAATTTGGTATGTCTTTATATACAGCAGAAATTTGCGCCGATCTCCTCGTCTTTAACTTCTCTTCAGCACCATGTTAAAATTCAGAGATTATGCATGTTGGAAGACATATCATTTTTTATTATGCAGGTAGGATAACTTGCTTTACACTGACGCCATGTTGGCCTCATTGGTGGCAACCTGCTGCAGGTGGGGACACCTTGAGGACAAATAAGCTCCACTTAAATTATTGCTCGAAAATGTCACGTGACACAGGAGGCAGGTGCTGCCACCAAGCAGTAGATTGTATTTGATATGCCCCGTTTTGACATGGCAGAGAGTCGGAAGGGTCTTTGGATATTGTATTGCGCCAATTCAATAGCACAATCTGTCCACCTATTTGGCCCACTTGACCAATTGCTAAACGCAAACTGAAGTGTCTATTCTTAGTCCAATAGTGAGGGTGTAGCGCGGGGCTCTTGTGATAGGAAAGATCGAATAGTATTGATACATAAAGCACAATGAACTTTTGGTCTGATTCAAAGTCTATTGGGTCTGGTGATCCGAATTGTCACGTGGTTTATTATGTGAAAAGGTGTCAGAATTTGATGCGTGCTTGAAAGGAATTGTAGACGAAGTGGTAAATTTAGAGAGACAAGATGCGTATTACCCTTCCTTAAGTAGAATGTTGGGACTGCCATTACTTTTTTGCATCATTTTATATAATCATTTTATTATTAGGCCCGATATTTTAAGATACAGTATGTCGTAAGTAAGTTTACCGCCGACTGATTATTCATAATGCTCTCATGCTGCAATGTCTTAAATCTTAATTATGCACTGGATCTCATGGACACAATCAACAACATAAAATTAAGGAGGCTCACAATATGGCCATAACTTCAATCGAAAAAAAAAATGTATCAATATGTCCTGGTCCATCTTAACACTTTCTAATGCATTCGGTATATTTCAATATGTCCTGGTCCATCTAAACACTTTCTAATGGTACATTTAGGAGAAAATGATCACAGGTACAGTTCTTGTGTTCATGTTTGTAAGCTTGTTACCGAACAGTTGATGATTTTAAGAGAAACTAAATTGACTCCTGTCAGTTGTGCTCGGAATCAATACCTCATGTGCTCTAAACATATCAGTACGGGCCCAACAGACAACTTTTTCCAATATTAGGAAATCTCGTGAGCTATTCCCATGACACATGAGTACATGAACACAAGCAAGACATTCAATCTCGCTATCCTTCCTAGATGTTGCTTAGTCTACAGAGGTGTATCCGCAGATACAGTATGAAGACGGTAAACATCATTTGTAATGCACGTCATATTCTTTTAAATGCATTCGGTACATTTGTGCTTTTTTCTTTCTTTATTTGTTTTTTTTTTCTTTTTTTTGTTATTGTTTTTTTTGTTTTGTTTTATTTTTAAAATTTTTTTTATTGGTTTTGGTATAAATGCCTCATCTCTAAACTAGAAAAAGCCAACAAACACTCGTACCAGAAGGATTTGATGGTGACAGGCAGTGAACAACCGAGTAAAACACTGGTTCGTATCACATTTAAACTGTTACTGGTCCTTATCACTTGTGCAAACCGGAACAATATATAATTTTCATAATTATTAGGGCTGACAAATTCCATACCTGGTATTACATATATCACCAAATTTTTGAATTTTATGGTTAACTTACATGATAAGATTTTACCTAAAAGAAGTTGAAAAGTTTTTTATTTCGAAATAGGACTAGCTGAAAGGGTATTTGAGTTTCTCATCCTTAGTTCAAAATGTCAGAACAGGCTCCGTGTGCTCCTTAAGCAAGAAAACTGTTGCTAAGGTGCGAAATTAGACTCTTTAAATTTCATCTTTATAGAGTCTGATAAAAGAAAATGGTATTCAAAACCTTCGGTTTCTGCGCCCCGCTCTCGCCGTGAAAATTGTAAAGCATACGCTCGGGATTGATTCTGGTCTGTCATGGTGTGAAGAAATGCCTGTTGGGTAATGTCTACATGAAGCTGGTAGTCGCATCTGGTTCGAATATATGACTCTGGCGATATTTGTATTCTTCAAGTTAACTTTTACAAATAAGGTAGACATCAAACATTACTGTAGTCAGTTCATTTGATCAACATAAATCGTACGACATGTGCGCAATAGATACACACACACACACGTAGGGAGAGAGAGAGAGAGCGAGAGAGAGAGAGAGAGAGAGAGAGAGAGAGAGAGAGAGAGAGAGAGAGAGAGAGAGAGAGAGAGAGAGAGAGAGAGAGAGAGAGAGATAGAGTAAAAGCCTTGAATTAGGCCAGTTAATCACCGTGTGTAATTTGTTACTCGCGGCAGGTGATGAAAGTCTTGCCATAAGCAACTCCAGTCTGATTACGATGACGTCACACTTGACAAATGACATCACACCGACCAGCTGACGTATTTAATACAAAGAGAAACTTAACAAACCTAATTCTGTAAGCCCATGTACCGTTTGAACACTATCAAGTCCGATATTCTAAGAGCAAAGTCCTATTCCGTACCATTCACTGAAAAACTGTATTGTTCTAAATCATAATAGCAAATTAATTTATACAAAGGAACAAATCATATTCATAAAATTTAAAATTTAGAAGAAAGTTTTATTATTAGCCTTTAAAAAATCGGGTCATCAGCGGGGGACCAGCGCAACACTTGTATGTTGTGAGTAAAAGTCCTAAATGAACGTAAAAGATAAATTTTCCACTTGTCTGCCTCCATGCAAGTGTGAATCTTGACTTTGGCGTTCTAGATGTGTCTCTGTCATATATCCGGGAACCTTCCTGCGTATTTTCCGACAAAGCTTTACACACGACCGTTAAATGTTGATATTCATACTTATATAGTTAGAGTTTAATGTGTTCAATTTATTCTGCCTTATTTACATTCCACATAGGTGTGAAAATAAACTTTGTATAATCAACGAACCATGACGATGTATGTATGTATGTATGTATGTATGAATGCATATATATATATATATATATATATATATATATATATATATATATATATATGAATGTATGCATTAATCAATCCATGAATATAAGTACATATATATGTATGTATGTATGTATGTATGTTTGTATGTATGTATGTATGTATGTATGTGTGTATGTATGTATGTATGTATGTATGTATGTATGTATGTATGTCTCAAGACGTTACAAACTTCCCCTTAGATAAAACAGAAAGTAGAGAAAAAAGAACACAATGCTTAATGAACTAATGACTTCAAATACAGTCCTAAAAACAACATCTGTACTTATATTTTTTCTTCTTTAATTAAGACCAGCTCAGCTGGACCTTTAATTTGTCTTTGTCTATATACTCTACAAAGCAGATGCCCTGCTTGCATTGGGCATCTGTCTGTGTGTCTGGAAGGAAACACCTTTCTCCGAGAGCCTGCTGACAATGAAAAATTAAGTCTTTCTTCAGATTTTTACCTACACTCTCAACTTTACAAGATAATTTGAATAAACGATATAGAAAAGATAAATCTCGGTTAGTAACATAATGTTCCAGCTGTGTCTCATCATTCTCAGGTGAAGACATAAGATGATTGACAAATGCTCAGTTGACTTAGTCTGATAACATGGCTGGGTGAGGGGTCCATATACTTTATCTCATAACATGATTGAGTGAGAGTCAGTAAGCTTTATCTGATAACATAACTGGGTGAGGGCCAGTAGGCTTTATCTGATAACATGGCTGGGTGAGGGTCCATATACTTTATCTGATAACATGATTGAGTGAGGGTCAGTAAGCTTTATCTGATAACATGACTGCGTGAGGGCCAGTAGGCTTTATCTGATAACGTGACCGGGTGAGGGTCAGTACGCGTTATCTGATAACATGACTGGGTGAGGGCCAGTAGGCTTTATCTGATAACATGATTGGGTAAGGATAAGTAAACTTCTCAACAACTTTCGGTCAAAATAAACTTTCTTGTTCTGAAAGTTCAGAAATAATAAACAGAAAAAGGAGACGATAATTGAAAATTCTGATCGGTGTTGATTTGCTTGCGCCAGAAAGACAGGCATCTTTGTCGGTTGTAATCAGAATAAACGTTGTGCTTTCTTGAATCATTACGGCGATTCCAGATTCATTTTTTTTGGGGGGGGGGGGGGGGTAAAAAGTCCTGTCATGCAAATTCCAATATGTCTAAATTTACAGAATAAAGATCAATGGTTCAAATCAACAGCTTTCCAGAGCGCGCTGCGTGCATCTGAACCGCGTCTCTAATATAACACAGAAAGGGTTAATTGATGATATCATAAACAGGAGGACCAACGTATAAGCATACATGTCGATTTTGTCATAACGAAGCACAGTGAGGTCATGCGTTTAAGTTACATGTAGAAACAAGAGAGGGTCCAGAAAGAGGCCCCGGGGCAACTCCACAACGAGGCTTGTGGTCTGAGTGACAGTCATGAATCATAGAGGTTTAGGGTCGGCCTCGTGGGTAGCATGGAACCCATTAAATCACCTGGTCTTGGATGTTTTATCCGAATATCAGCAATAAAATTAATAGGCACCTATAGATCATCTTCGAGATGGTTGTTAGTTCCTAGATACCAGAATACGTGCAAAGTAATCAAAATTAAGGATATACAATAGGTTAGCAGTAATTTTGTCGTGACTGACACTTATTGTCGTGTAACACTCTACATTCACTAGCGAAGTGCTATAAACTATATTTTGCGAGGTTGACAATATTGAAATTCATATGAGGTGTTGCGGTAATGAATTTAAATTTGAACATTAAAACTGAAATGACACAGAGATTAAAGTGGTAAATTACAAAAACAAACATAAGTAGCAAAAGATCACGCTTTTGGCTGCTTTATACTGATATATTCAATGTGGTTGCATATCTTATATTTCCATGTAAGTTTTTTTCTTTTTCTCTCTTTTTGGGGAGGGGGGCGGGGGGCCTTAGGCCTCGATTTGAGAATATAATAAAAACTTAATTAGAACATTTTCTTTTATTTATGTCATCGATGGCACTCTAAGTTTCGTTAACGCCGATCAGGAAACAACGAATGTTGGAAAATCTGGGAGGTGTTTCAGTTTTGCAGCGTAAATCTTTTGCACGTCAGATTGCTTCTCACCGTGACGTCATGATACTTATATCACCTGTCTGTGCTGTAGGTGTGACGTTACAATGTCCAAAGTTTGTGAGGGAGCTTGGGAAACGCTAACAAAATTATTTTAAATTTGATGTTCCCTATCGATCTAATAAGCTAAACCCCCAAGGTACACTTACCATCCACCATAAACGGGCCACAGAGCATTGCACTCTACAACAAGTTGAAGGAAGACACCACAAGTGTAACAAGACAGACAGTTGGGCTATAAAGGTACAACTAATCACCAGTCAAAGTGTACAATTTCTAGCACTTTGAACATTAAACTGGATATTTATATAACGTTTTGTTCACGCGGTTGATAACCTTCTTTTTACTTTTGCAACATGTTTGCAGGCCGCAGAAGAAAAAGTTATCAAGGTCAGTTTTGCCAAAGCGTCTGTACGATGGCCCTATTCCTTGGTTGTGCAGAAAAAAATTGTTCTCTTGCATTTCGGCTGATAAGAGATTGTGCAAGTGGGGAAAAGTCACGTTTTTGAGCCAATATCATCTTGACAGATAACTGTAAATAGACTCTCTTTAAAAAAAAGTTTTTTAGGTTCGGAAGATAGAAATGGTCCGATTTTGAACTACCTACCTACCTACCTACCTACCTACCTACCTACCTATCTATCTATATATCTATCTATCTATCTATCTATCTATCTATCTATCTATCTATCTATCTATCTATCTATCTATCTATCTATCTATCTATCTATCTATCTATCTATCTATCTATCTATCTATCTATCTATCCATCCATCCATCCATCCATCCATTCATCCATCCATCCATCCATCCATCCATCCATCCATCCATCCATCTATCTATCTATCTATCTATCTATCTATCTATCTATCTATCTATCTATATATCTATTTCAACATTTTTACTCCGGGTAGCCCATTCAGCTAGAAACTGTTATCCATGGGGCCCAGCACCGAATAAAACAATGTTTATAACTATAATACAATGTAATATATACACATTAGGACCATGAAAAATATAGAACCCAGATCAACCATATAACAGTTAAAATCATGACAGGTGACTCAACTAATTTACGCTCAGAGGTTGTGCCACGTATTTTGCCTTGAATTCCATTAAGTCATCAACTTGTCGGATGGATCTGAGGACTGTTCCAGGTATACAGACCTTTATCAAAAAGAGACTGTTTATATTTCTCCGTACAGGGTCGCCGGGAGATAATAGCTGAGCTATTTGGTTTAAACATATCTTATTCGAACGAATACAATTGGGGAGAAGGGCAAAGCCCTATATTAACCCCTCTTGAGGAAGAAAGACGGATGGACATGGTAGACTAAACAACACAATACCAAGTTCGATGCTCTAGGTACACTTACCATCCACCGTAAACGGGCCACAGAGCATCGCACTCTACAACAAGTTGAAGGAAGACACCACAAGTGTAACAAGACAGACAGTTGGGCTATAAAGGTACAAATATATTTTCTGAACAAACTAACAGTCGCAGGATTAACAACGAACTAATTGAATTATATTATGGCTTTAGACTGAAAGCGTCCAGTTTTTAAGATATAGTCATGGACAGCCAGAAATATATGTTTATTATTTTCGAAACTGCAGTCTGGAGCCCCATACAAGATTGTTTCCAGACTAAGAAGAAGCATAATTTATTACAACGCTGTGGAGTTCACTCCTTGGGATGATATGATAGGGACGGGCAAAAATAAAAAAAATAATAATAATACTATACATCTTCAATGTCTTGCCCGCATATACTCTCTGGAAAATGAATAACACCAATATCAAACAGGTGGGCATTCAGCTGACTGCGGCCCATGCGCAGTGTAGCGTGGATGACTGCCGAAAATCGTTTACCAACATAATACAGTTGAATTTGCTTAACTGATCTTGGCACATTCCGGGTAACTTTCTTTGAAATCGAATAAAGACTCTGGATGTCGTACTTCAAAAGGAAGTTGGTTGCAAAGTTTGGTTGTGGTTGGGGAAAAGGATGTATCAAAGAGGCTCAGTTCTAGTTCTAAAGAGTGGTATATCTGGTGTCTGTCTGGTACTGTATCTTCTATTGTGATTTGGATCGTTGGGAATAATATTAGTCAGGTATTCTGGGACTAAATTATTTTTGATTTTTGCACATATTTATTAATTTGCTCCTTTCTCTACGTTTTGCCAATGATGTAAACCCAGTTTCTTCATCTAACTAAACATTTGGTGTAGTCTGCATGGCACCAGATATGACACGGGCAGCATCCAGCTGAATGCTTTCAAGCCTCAGTGCATCCGCCTGGGTGCAGCCATCCCGGATAAGGCAACCATACTCCATTAAAGGTCTAATGAAGGAGATGTATATCATTTCTAGAGTCTTTCTAGCAAGGCTATATTGCAAAGTTTTCAAAATGGTGAGTGACTTAGCAGCTTTCATAACTATCGTATTTGTGTGATCATGCCACCTGAGATCAGATCGAAGTAAAAGTCCTATTAAAATGTTTATGCTGATCAACACTATTCAACTGATGTCCTTGGATCACTAAAGTAGGAAGCTGAGTTATTTCTGGTGTTAAGGAGGTGAACTGTACTTATTTGATAAATTTAGTGTGTAAGTAATTTGGGGCCATTTTGTTTAAAGACAGCGTTAACATTGAGATGCGAAATTGTTGGCGATCAGCTAATTCGGTCCAGCCTTAACTTTGAATAAGTGTTGTGACGCTATATGAGTATAATCGTAATCTCGGTGATAATCCTTGTCGATCTATATCGGAGAAGCTGTAGAATGAGTTGTTGAGATTTGGAACAGTCTCCCCAGACCGTATCATAGTAGTCAAACAAAAGTTGTATAGTGCTCTTGTAGACATTATTCAATAATGTAGCTGACAGTGTATGGTTTAGGGGAGAGAGGAGAGAAATCTGGGGGCTAATTTTCCAGACCAAGTAAGGTATATTTTGTGACCAGTTGAATTTGTCATCGATTATTCAACTCAGTAATTTTGTGGAAATTTCTTGTGAGAGTACATGGTTATCCACAGTTTACTCAATTACACTTTCTTCTTGCTTCTGATTAAAGGCGTTGGCACACGATATTGGAATGTTAAGAGAAAGTCTGTTTTGAGTGAACCACTCCCACACATTGTACAATTCAGATTGCAGTTTCGATCCCGCTTTGTTGAGAGTCTTGCCTTTAATGTTGCGATAACCACAGATAAATGACAGATAGTTGACGATAAACGCGGGGGGGGGGGAGGAGGAGAGCCATTAATGTGCATTAAGAGGAGAATGGGTCCAAGTGAAGACCGTTGAGGAACATCGATATTTACGTTGAATCTAGTAGACAAGTGTCCGTTGCAGTTTACAATTTCAGATTCGCTCAGATCGAGACGTAGGATTTTTAATCAGTTCAGTTTAATTCCGTTCATACCATGCTTACCTAATTTATGCAGTAAGATCGAAAAGGCTATGGTGTCGAAACATTTTTGCAAGTCAAGAAAAACTGCTACCGTGCGGTACCAGCATCCATGTTTTTTAAATCAATCATCTACCATACAGTGGAGAGCAGTCTGTGTGGCATAAAATTCGATGAATGCTGACTCTTCGTCGGTTATGGTATTATTGTAGTTGATGAAGTAAAGTATGTTCATTCTTTCAGTGCCAATCACGTCTAAAATCGATGTACAAAAGTCACACTAGTCCGAATCATCATTAGGATCTCAGATACGTATTCCTCGTAAAAAAAGACCTTTCATTCAGATACCAGCATACCTATAGTTCCAGATAAAATATCCCAAGTCAACAGCTTTTCTCGGCGCACTGATAGAATCTGTTGACTGACTCTGTCCAAAATGTTGGCATTTTTAAGTTGGACATGTTTATAGAAAATTCTGCGCACATGACATTTGACAGATATTGGCCTGTAGTTCGAGATATCATGTAGGGAAGCCTTGTATTTAAAGATTGGTGAAACTCTGGCCAATTTCCAGTTAGGAGAAATGATGCCAGTTTCAAGAGATGAATTAAGTACTATAAATTGCTTTAATTTGGCTGTATTCTTATTTTCGATTATTTTGCTGATGGCAGGAAACCGTGAAAATATAAACACAGTGAAATAGTATTTTAATATTGTTTGAATGGGAATTATCATATTCAAAACAGCGAAATTAAAACTACAGTGAAATGTCAAAAATGCAAAAACCGTGAAAATATATACACGCGAAAATAAAGCAATTTACAGTAGAAAGGTCAATGACGGAGTGATAAGGGGGGCCACAAGAAAAAGGAGCTTACTATCCATATTAAGAACATTCTATCATATTAAGAACATTCTATCCATATTAAGAACACCGAGAGAACGGTTTGTATGCCGAAAGTTCTTTCAATTAATGTAAAATTTTCAGTAACATGATAACAGTACAATTTACATTGTGTAACTTTGTCCATGTATATTTGATTTTATCGAAAATTAATAATCGGATATCAAACAGAATCCATAAACGTCTCACCTCTATTTAAGACACCAACATATATCATGTCAATGTTTTTGTGGCAGCAACTGCATGCATAGTGATAACCTTTCTTGACATAATGATCAATAGCCCGAGACCTACCAGCTGTCACCTTGCAAAACAAATATTTGGATATATTCTGATACCTAAACGCCAGAGAAATTAAACAGCCTGGTGACAATTTGGTTCACCTATTATCGTCAGAGACTTGATAAGTATTGCCATTGCATTGGATATATATATATATATATATATATATATATATATATATATACATGTTTATATATATAATACTTTTTTACAACGAATGTAATTTTCTGGCAGGTGGGCATATTCAAAGTTATCATTTGGATGCCTTTTGTGCAAACTATTTCAGAATGAATGAAAGTTATATAGAATAGCTCCCCCCCCCCATTGCGGAATATATGTCACTTTACGATGCGCACGTCAAGTTTCTTTCTTAGACTGATGCAATCGAGAGATAAATATATGAAATGTGTGGAGTGCTGCTGAGATGATATTTAAGATACAGATATATGGAAAGTGTGAGATAAGATTGACGCAGTATCTTCATGTGTAAAATGTATAAAAACTTGAACTGACGCGATCATGAAATTTTGAAGAGTTTGGTATAAAAGTAAAATAAGACGGGAATTTTTTTACAGAAACGTAAGAAAAGGTGAACTGAGACTGGCCTGAAATTGCACAAAAAAATAGAGAGAGACGGGCATCAAGTTTTCAATTCTGTATGAAAAACATATACACGCGAAAATAAAGCAATTTACAGTAGAAAGGTCAATGACGGAGTGATAAGGGGGGCCACAAGAGAAAGGAGCTTACTATCCATATTAAGAACATTCTATCCATATTAAGAACATTCTATCCATATTTAGAACATTCTATCCATATTAAGAACACCGAGAGAACGGTTTGTATGCCGAAAGTTCTTTCAATTAATGTAAAATTTTCAGTAACATGATAACAGTACAATTTACATTGTGTAACTTTGTCCATGTATATTTGATTTTATCGAAAATTAATAATCGGATATCAAACAGAATCCATAAACGTCTCACCTCTATTTAAGACACCAACATATATCATGTCAATGTTTTTGTGGCAGCAACTGCATGCATAGTGATAACCTTTCTTGACATAATGATCAATAGCCCGAGACCTACCAGCTGTCACCTTGCAAAACAAATATTTGGATATATTCTGATACCTAAACGCCAGAGAAATTAAACAGCCTGGTGACAATTTGGTTCACCTATTATCGTCAGAGACTTGATAAGTATTGCCATTGCATTGGATATATATATATATATATATATATATATATATATACATGTTTATATATATAATACTTTTTTACAACGAATGTAATTTTCTGGCAGGTGGGCATATTCAAAGTTATCATTTGGATGCCTTTTGTGCAAACTATTTCATAACTAATGAAAGCTATATAGAATAGCCCCCCACCCCCCACCCCCCATTGCGGAATACATGTCACTTTACGATGCGCACGTCAAGTTTCTTTCTTAGACTGATGCAATCGAGAGATAAATGATTGAAATGTGTGGAGTGCTGCTGAGATGATATTTAAGATACAGATATATGGAAAGTGTGAGATAAGATTGAAGCAGTATCTTCATGTGTAAAATGTGTAAAAACTTGAACTGACGCGATCATGAAATTTTGAACAGGTTGGAATAAAAGTAAAATAAGACGGGATTTTTTTTTACAGAAACGTAAGAAAAGGTGAACTGAGACTGGCCTGAAATTGCACCAAAAAATAGAGAGAGACGGGCATAAAGTTTTCATTTCTGTATGAAAAACATATCAGCACCTGAAGTTTCATAAAAGTATATATATATATATATATATATATATATATATATATATATAAAAGTGACTTACGTGAAAGCTTATGGAGCCGATGCCCAGTAATATATTCTAATATTTGTTTGAATTATGCAATGCAAATGAATCAATGGCATTGCAAACTGCATTAACCCGCTGTACTTTCCAAATCAATTTTGTCGAGCTATTAAATGATACAGTTCAAGCATTTCAATATTATTTCCTTTAAGAAAAGGTAAAAAATGAGTTCATACAGACCAGGCCAAATCTCGCAGACCATAGCCCCCGGGAATTTAGAGCCCATATATCGGTATGCAACTTTCATTTATTCAAAATTAACCGAGAAATGATCTGTGTCTTAAATGTTGTCTCAATCGTTTTGTCGTTAATGCCATCAGTCAACAGAGGCCCTCCACACACCCTGCGCGACATTCGTCCACAGCATCCCGTGAAGGTTTGCTGATTCGGGCTGCAATAGCTTATGTGTCAATCGCTCAACGTACGCGCATGCTTGAATCTTTATTTTTGTTTATTGTTGCAGCTTTTATGGACTGGTATGTCGGACCAAGGAGGGTAGAGAAGTTCTCTCTACCCTTATTGGTTGGACATTGAGTTCTCATTTGTCCAAAGCTTTTAGTCCGTCCTACAATCAGTAAAAGCTAACTGTCGTATATATATATATATATATATATATGTATATACACACATACATATATATATATATATATATACACATACATATATATACAAACATACTTACACACACATATATATATATATATATATATATATATATATATATATATATATATATATATATATATATATATATATATATATATATATATATATATATATATATATATATACATATATATATATATTATTCGCACACATAAAATATGTTGCCTGCGAAGACAGACCAGTTCGTGGTGCTGTTAATCGTATTGCATTTTCATTGACTCGAATTCTACCGGGGTAACATTCGCATCGCCGTAGTGTCAGAAACGAAAGAAAAACTGCCGCGGTGAGATCGGCCTGATCACGCAGGCAATAAAATACGGTACAGTTCATAGAATTTTCAGAGGATATACAGGGAGATGGCAGATTATATATACAGCCAGAGAGTTGTTACATACATACATACACAAAAAAGGGTAAAGTTAAAATGTCGCTGTGAACTCATCCATAAATCGAATTTATACTGGGATAATCCGGAAAAAATGTATGCACACCCGCTGGCATCTTAATTCTTTTGAACACATAAGATTTCCGCCCCCTCTGAAGTGGTGTCTACATTTAAACCATCACTCGGTATGTTATTATGCAACAATTTTGCGTTGTCTTTTTTATATTGCTAACTGATTATCTGCGTTTTCTTGATAGCAGGAGCTCTGACGTCATTAGCTGAGTGTTCGGCCACCATTGCTACAAATTTCTTATTGGAGAATGTCAAAATTTTGACAAAGAGGCGCTTCAGACAAATTTGATGTGTGGGTCCTTCATGGGAATAGATCGGACGGGATCGCATTGACATCAGAGACCTTTACTTTATTCAATGTCACAGAGGCCAACTTTCTCATGCGACTACTGGAGAATAAAAGCTACCTCCAATGCATTTTGTGTGCGGAATCATCTAATAGAGAGCTTGGATGGGATTACAAGTGGCCGACCTTGACCCCGTTTTAAGATCACAGGGGTTACTTTTGTTAATTCCGACAGTACCAGCATGATAACTAGAGAATGGAAGGAACTTATGAGGAGAAACCTGGGACATGTATTCCTCTTATGAAATGCTTCGAATAGGATTGCACATGAGTGACCTTGATCTCGTTTTAAGGTCATCTAGGTCAAGCTGATGAAAGCATGTTCAGCAAATCTGATATATTAGATTTTGGTGAATCCCAGCCCCATGATTAATGTTGAACAATGTCAGGAAAGTGTATATGGAGTTTCATTTGGTGCTTTTACATTCGACCTTGAAAAGCCTGCAAGATCACTGGGGTCAACTTTGTCAATTCCAGTGTCAGCACGTTAACTTGAGAATGGAGTGGTCTTCTCGATCGAAAATTTGTATATGCGTTTTTCCCTTTTACGAAGTGCTTCGGGTGATTTTGCATATGCGACCTTAACTTCTTTTTAAGGTCTCCATTCTTTTCCGGAGCATGTTCAGCAAATCTGATATATGAGCGGTAAGGCTTCAGACAGCTCTCACCGGAAGAGTTGTAAGATGGAGAGCACATTGACAAAAGGGTATTGAGGGCGTCAGCCGGCTCTTCTGATTAAAGATAACATATGCTGTGGAAGCGGTCAAAATGAAAGTTAAGGGAACAACATTTATAAAAGGAAGCTGTAGTTGCAGCAATTTATTAGAATCCTTGAATAGTATTTATTTGGACATGTGACACTCGTCTTCAATTTTAATTATGCAACATAGCACGATCAGTCATTTTAATCTTGCTACGTTCAACGTCCATCTATTATGCCACAGCGAAAGGAAGCGCATAATGATACTCTACATGCTTAATCAAGGTCAGAAATCAAAGCATGTTGTAATAATTAGGACATAGTCGTAATGATAGGGCCAGGCACAAGACATAGAAAAAAAATGTACACGTAATCAAAATAGGATATACGCGACGGAAATATGTTGACGGTATGCCAGGTTTATGTCATATGAAGTCAAACAACAAGCACAGCGAGTCTGGTATGAAATACCAATTGGTTTAATCACCCACTGTGTTTGTCCCGGCAATCATATCGGTCCCACCAAGCCGCCAATAGAACATCCGTTGCAGTATACATTTGTGAATGTATGTGCAATTTCTATCTATCTATCTATCTATCTATCTATCTATCTATCTATCTATCTATCTATCTATCTATCTATCTATCTATCTATCTATCTATCTATCTATCTATCTATCTATCTATCTATCTATCTATCTATCTATCTATCTATCTATCTATCTATCTATCTATCTATCTATCTATCTATCTATCTATCTATCTATCTACCTACCTGTCTGTCTGTCTGTCTGTCTGTCTGTCTGTTTGTCTGTCTGTCTGTCTGTCTGTCTGTTTGTCTGTCTGTCTGTCTGTTCCTTTCTTTCCTAACTACCTTGTTTGTTCCTGTCTTTCTATTTGCCTTTATTCCATTCTTCCTTTTTTTAATTTTACGTCTTTTTTATCTTTCTTTTCCCTTTTTCTGTCCTTTTCTCTCCCTGTCGATCTCCTTAATCATTGCGTCAGTGTGGACTCGTTTCAGTGATACTCCTTCTTGGACCACGGTTCCTTTGGTCACACATTTCGTCAGTATGGTCCTACTTACTTGAATGTTGACGTTCTGGTGCAAAAGTGTTGTTTACCTTGCATTATATGTATGTATCTGATCACAATACGGTAACTAGTGGGATAGTAGGTACGGAGATAGGTAGCTACGACCTCCGCAGAGGGAGATATATGAGCGATGGAAAGACAGACCGGGAGACAAAAAGGGAGACATATAGATAGCTAGGTTGGTAGGTTGACAGGTTGACAGGCAGATGTAAGCACGTAGATTGGTGGAGAGTGATAGATGTGGCTTTCACACAAAACTACTAACTGAATAGATATATCCTGACGTATCATCAAAAGACGGTTTTCGCGTTAGGTAGTGCCCCATTGAGTGTTTTTTTCAAGATCGGGACTCCTGTGTAGGACGAACGCTAAAATATATCGACTTCTATGCAATTTTGAAGTAATGGGGGATACATGGCTCGGCTGCTGTGCACCAGGAAGACAGCCATTCGGACTAACTAACACTACACAGTGTATACGTACATAGAAGGTCCTACAGGTAGGGTCTTGATGGTCTGTATTCAATTCAGTTTTAATATTTATTCGCTATTCAGTATGTTTTCTGTCTAATCGATACAACGACTCGAAATCGGGAATACGTATGGATATTCTATAAAATAGCCTAAAATCAAGGATAAAATTGAGGTACTTTTTTCAAGGACTTCTGACACAAAAATCACAGAAAAGCGTGATAAGAAATATGCCATATTACTTATTCGATATATCTTTTGCTTAAAGTGGTTTTAACCGGTCTATTTTGGCAACAATTGTTGCATTTGCTATTCAATAACTCGTCTTTAATTCCACAACCAGCAAGATGTATACATCATTCACTTTGCCGCAGGAAAATAAGCGAAATCTTCGCTTAACATGTGACCTGTGCTTGATCTTGTGAGGTGCCATACAGTGTACGGTTTGTGATATTTCGTGCGTTACAGTGAACGGCTAACAGGCTCGTGATATTTTCATGCAGGTACGCTACAGCGTATGGCAAACAGGTGCACATATTTTTAAAGGGTAAATTCACTTCAGCAAAGTGAAAATGCCCGTGACCATGATAGATAAGCACATGTGTCACGTAGAAATGAGCTGTTTCTCTTTTTCAACCTGACCGTGTACATAGCTGCTTAATTGCCTCAGATTCTTAGAAGATGTCATGGCAGATACCCATGCAGCTGGGATTCACCCTAGCCTGTTCCTAGGAAACTTCCATGCGGGCGGGTATTTCAAGCTACCGTCACCTCTATACTATTGAGACGAACAGCAGCTGTTGACACGCGCGGTCATACTAAACTGATAGTCCTCATCTCGAATCACACGCTCACAAAAACTAACAAAAACCAAAAACAAAGCAACCCTGCCCCCCAAAAAAATAATTAAAAACAAAACAAAAAAACACAAAAAACAAAAACAAAAACAAAAAAAAAAACAAAAACAAAACAAAACAAAAATAAAACAAAAACAAAAACAAAAACGAATAAAAAAAAAGAAAAAGAAAAAGAAAGAGAATGAAGAGAGACATTTATGTTTACTGAATCACAAAATAAAAAGAAAAAGAAAAAGAAAGAAGAGAGACATTTATGTTTACTGAATCACTGGGAACAGGTGGTTTCAGGGTGTTCAAAAGCAAGGAAGCCAAAGCTAAGGCAGGTTTTCTTCTGCTATCGGCTTCCTCGCATCTTGACTTTGCACGTGAATATGTATAGCTGTAGCTTATGTAAATCCATAGGGTTAGAGTACGCGTGAGTTAAGCAGTCACAGTGCCAGAGAAGCCATACACGTGTATACACGTACGGCCGTATTGACCGTGCACCGTCCGCACAAACCCACCCCCATGGCTACAGTGTGCATCATTCTCTCTAACTTTGATGTACCAGTTGGCAAAACCATGTGCCATAGTGCACGGGCAGTGAAGATCTACAGCATCATGTTGACACTTTTTGTTGTATCTACGACAGCTACTCTACAACAATTTATTTGAAAATATCTTGTCACAATCACTATACGCAAATGGCTTAATCAATGACCGACATCCGTCTCGAAGATTTATCTCGTATTTCCTTAGAAGCGGGTACCGAATCCAACTGCAACAGCGATACATGTGCAGTGCGCGTCTCTGTGGTTGTTATGTAAGCAAAACAGAAGGACAGGCGGGTTCTAGGTACTGACACGGACAAACGACCCGCACAGGTGTAACCCAGATGCCGTGCGCCAGTACACCTGTCTCCGCACATAAATTTCCTATCGCTTTTGGGGACAAAGTAGGGATTTGACTAGATATAGCAGTATGCGCCCATAGCAATGTTTGTAACATCGTACAGGGCCCGCTTGTACTCGCCATATAACACAGCTATTAATTGGCCACATAATTTTGATTTGATGACCATAGTCTTCCCAAAGTGCTCCATATACCTTGTGCAGCGCTGGTCAATGGTTTTATAATTTATTGCTGCGCTGGGATATGCCACGGGGCATTGCAGTGGGACTATACCGTTACGCAGTCCATAGGAGTCGGTATCAGTCACCGAGGTCGTGCAAGTACCTTCGTACGCTGCAAATTTCTCTCGCCACAACTGAGATACCGTGGGAAATATTGTCTTTTTCCCCGGTTTGAAAAAGTAAAAACTGTTTTAATTTTTCCCGCACCACGTCCGCCCAGGAAAATGTTCTGGTCCAAATTCCCTCTAATACAATACTCGTCCAAATGAATTTAATTTCTTGGGTTCCATTGAAAATTTATTTGATGCAATATGATTTAAAAATAGTTTTGACAACTGTCACTTTGGTGAATGGAAAAAGAATTCGCTTCGGCTCTGCGTAATTTTCAGACTTGGGCTTTTTCTTTCTATATTAAGTAGGTCTTGTCGGCCATGAAACGTTTCAGTGCTCATAAATGTCTATTACAGGAGCAAAGCAAAATATCTATGAAATCATAAGGCGAGTTTACAACCGCAACTAATGGTTTCACAATAAAATAGTAAGTCTTAAACAACAATCATTAGAATAGAAACATCAAAGCATGTAACATTACATTATGAAGGCAACCTGTAAATCTTAAGTTCTTACAATACATAATTACAGCGTACTTCAATATCTGTGTAAAGGATAACAACGGGATCTACTATCACTTATAATCAATGGAATAATTATATATATATATATATATATATATGTATATATATATTTATATATATATATATATGTATATAGTGGAATCTCCCTATTAAGACTCCCTAAGGACCTGAAAAATGTGGTCCTAATAGTGGAGCCAAGTTACAAAGGATATAGTTTAATCAAGCATATAAAAAACGGTCTGCAAACTGGTGGTCTTAATACAGAAACGGTTTCTTTCTGAAGTGGTCTTAATTGGAGATTGTACTGTATTAGAATCTACTTTGATAACTCTCCATAAATACCCCCCCCCCTTTTTTTTTTTTCTTCTTAACACAACCCCATTTTCGCCGCTCGGGTTATTGTTTTCGAACATTGTTCATTCTGTATTAAGTGAGCCTTTAATAGGGAGATATAAGGTAAACGTGTATATATACATGTATGTGTAAGTATTTTGTTTATCTGGTAATGCGGAATTACATTTTTAGAAAGACCATAGATTCGAGGAACTACACAATTCATAGTCGTAAGTTAGAAAATAAGTTATGATAATTATGCACGTGAGCTGTAAATTTATGTGACAAATGCCACCTTAAACTTTTGCTGCGCGTATTTAAGGATGTTTTATTATTATTATTATTATTATTATTATTATTATTATTATTATTATTATTATTATTATTATTATTATTATTATTATTGATGATGATGATGATGATGATGATGATGATGATGATGATGATGATGATGATGATGATGATGATGATGATGATAATAATTTCATTATTACCACAAGCGTTCAAACATTATGCTGGAGAAAGGGTACGCAAGAATGCAATGATATGGTGACTACATGGAGCGAAATAGTTTTGGTATTTGTCACTGGATGTTCAAAATATTGACCCAAAACGTACGGCAAGATCTTAACGAATATTAGCATATAATTGCCATCTGAAACTGCTTGTCATCGCCGAAAATTACTCTTTCCTTAGAAGGAGTACTTCAAAAGATCAATTTGTGTAACCTTTTGGTAAGTTATGAAGATATTGAACCGCGCCGTTCGCCAATAAACGTTTGTTTGTTTGTTTTTAATACGACGCCACGTGCTAGACACACGGCTATTGCAGTTACATACGTGTACATTTGAAGCTAAATTTGTTTGATGTTTTTTTCCTGGTGAAATACGTTTCACAAGGTTCTTTGACATAGAGAGAATTAAATACGATATCATGTAATTGTGACCCCCCTTTGGTGGGGGGTGGGGGTGGGGGTGGGGGTAGGGGTGGAGGTGAGACGAGACTCGAAAATTCATCAAACTCCGAAAAGCACGAACTTCACGTGACTGATGTGACGACTACACTGCACATTAAGACATTTTCTTGCCATTTGTTGGAACTACTATACTATTCTATACAGCAATACTTGAAATTTTTGCACTGTACATGTACTAATAGCACAAAAAATGCGCGCTGGCTCAGTATAACAGCAATCAGGTGTCCCTTAATAAACTTCGCTGACCTGTTAATCATGCTACCCACGGTTTGTCGATAATGCATGTATTGCATTGGCGCCTGTGGTAATACTAAATACAGGACGATCTCCAATTAAAACCACCTCCATAGAGAGACCATATCTATACTAAAAGCACCATTTTACAGTTCTGTTTTTGTCCATCCTTATTTATATTATACTTCCTATTATTACCATATTTTTCAATCCCTTATGGCAATTTCCCTCTTTACCTACATATCCCTCACAGAAAAGCGTCTAATATGATATCTTCACAACTTGATGCGTTTTTAAAACGACTATAATCTGATCAACCCAGCGTAAAATATTTTGCGTAAAGACTTTCTACCAGTACCTACCACATGTGATGTAGCTGGCATTTTCATTGAATTTCCATAAAATTTTTAACTTGTGTAAAATCGTACTTTCCGACAGTTAACCCTGACTGTTTTAAATCTATATGAAGCCTTTAATTTGTGGTCCTTTTGTGTGTTACCTTTTACCTTATAATTTTCTTTTGACCACACACTTTCGCGCCTGCATCGCATTTCTATGTCACCTCTCTGGAAGACCCAGTGGGCTGATGTGTTTTGGTGGCCAGTGGCAAACTTTGATGCAAGCCTCTCTGTCAAGTATATATTTCTTACTCGTACAACTAACTTGAGCGTTACTGGCAGAAAATAAAACACCGTAAATTTACTGGTGAAATACTCTTTTTTACACACTCTTAAAACGCCGGACGGCTGAAGCGTGAATCACTTTTCTGACTTATAACCACGAATGTTATTGTGTCCTAAAACCGTGCACATGTGCACCTCTCATGTTGAAATTCCATTTGTAGTGTTCTGTGAAACAGAAAGGACAAGGACCAGTAGATTCTTGATTTCGATTTTGCGGTTGAGTGAATCGAATATCAAGAATCTGTCGACACAATTCCTTCCTCTTATGTAACATAAGACGGTTTGACGAATTAAAAGCCGCAGAAATTTTAGGATTTGGCCGCATCAGAACAAAAACTGTAGATTCCTCCACGTCAATCTTAGCAATAGACTCGTAAGAAATATTCTAAGGCAAAAACAATAGATTACGTAGGTATCGCAAATTAAGAAGCAATGGTGATATTGTTCTCGACAGATCCTCTCTAGCAATTGTTAAAAATGATTCTAAATCCTTGAAAATCATCTGTTCTTTAGGGAAGGCTCATTTGGGACAGTTTTTGCATGGTATTTATACTCCAAGTAAAGTATGATGTTTATACGCAAACCGGTTAAAAATTGACTTGTTCTGCCTGTCTCGTTCAGAACACTGCCACGGCAATATGGAACACATGAATTCGTTTTCATACCACTGAGGTTACATTTATTGTTCAGAATCTTTGAAACACTGTCGGGTTCCCGCAGGGGCTCAAAAGATTTGGAATGCCCAATACATTTTAAAACTGAGACATACTGTAAATTCATTTCATTTCGCTGTGTTTGTCTTCAATCGGCTCATGTGGCTGCTGGCACAAATTCGCGCAAATAAAAACACAATTAAAAAGTCTTTTAACATAGGTTTGATAGGAAATGTGTCCAAAATAGTGACAATAAAACTTCAGTTAGATACCTGTAATGCCCCCCCAACCCCAACCCCCCTGAAAATCTATGCATACACGTGCAAATAAATACGTTTAGAGTATTAAGAAATTAAAATATTCATATGAGGCTGTTATTTGAAAAAAAAATGCTGATGATGAAATTAAAATTTTAATATGTTTTCTACAGATGAGAAAAAAGGCGAATATACAGAAATCCAGAGGCCCTGGAGGACAATGCTTTTCCAGTTTTAAAAATCAAGGATAGTGAAGGCAACACTGAAAAAAGTTGACATCTGCACAAAAAATGCACAAATAAATTAAAATTGTCGGCCCATCACTTGCCTGCTTAACGAAGCAAATCCTGTGACACCACGAAACCAACGTGATTTTCAGGCAAGCGCACTAAGGAAATGTGCAAAGTAGCTTTACAAAGTACATAAATTACGACAATATGGCTATGAATAATCTGCATTTAAATATCCCAATCATAATGCAAATTAAACGGTTTAATGTAGGACATCCTCTCAGCTGTTGACTGTTTTCTCGCACAAAAGATAGAGTTTACCCGCTGAGCCAACGTATTGTGATGTTGATTTTTAATACAGACAACCGTTTTTTATACAGACACGTTTAGGATCCATGGCCTTGGATTCTGGCTGCCAGCAATATAAATTACATGAAGAAGACCTGCGTACATCTATACAAACAGCAAACAAAATATACACCACACTTCCATACAGAATTGTCCCCGTAGTTATTTTCCCACTTCATCAGCCATTAGCCTGATGGATCAAATGTCCTGCGACACTTTCATCACTTCGGTACCAGAGTATTGTCGGGTATTGAAAGTAATATCCAGGGACCCGACATACGAGACCTGCATATTAATTTCCTGCCACAAAGCACGGGGCTCACACCTGTCAACCACGGAGGACACACTGTCACAGACAGGGCGAGATACCCCTTTCTCACAAAATTAGTGTCTTTTCGAGAAATTTAAATTTACAAATACCAAATTCATAAACATTAAGTGCGTCCTGAATTGGTTAAAAGAATAAATTTCCATCTGTCTGTGCTGAGTATTCTATATTTCCAACATATCACTAATATTCCGCTTGCCCACATAGTCAACGGCCCGTATCTCGCCAGGCGAGACGATGGTTGCTATGACAACCAGGTATGCAGTCGTGGCGGGAAATTGATATGCATCTCTCGTATTAGGGTATTGCAGTACCCGCGTATCCGGCTTGGTATTACTCGGTGTTGGGAAAAAATGCATACACGAGCCACCATTCAAGCGATTATCCATTTGACCCATTAAACAGTGTACATACAATAAACAATTAGAACACATACAATAAACAATTAGAACCAATTCTTTCTGTTTGATATTCATCATTGCACGCACCAACATAATAGTCAGGTTGTAGGATCTTCACTTCACAATAATCGGTAAGGGTGTTATCACATTCTTCATCGGGTTCACAGCTGGCGGAGCTGCAACACGCTCACCTTCCACTGCTACGGCCCAGGTTCGATTCACGGCCGGGGAAGCATGTGGGAAGAGCTCCTACCACGCTGACTGTGCACGGTGGTTTTCTCCGAGTCCTTCGGCTTCCTCCACCAAACATGTAGGTAGGAAAGTATACGCCACCATCAGTGCCATGGACAGTAATTAATATAGGCTTGGCTTGCATCTCACTCCATGTATAAAGATATGGGTCTATACTATTTTTCCTTTATCGGACTGCTTGATGATTATTGAACAGAAGGAATTTTTCTTATGCAATAATGCGGAAATATGATAATGTCAGCCATATCTGGCTGCATACCTAGTTGTTTTCTTTGGAAGCGTGTTACTTGCCTGCGAAATAGACTCTTATTTATTTATTATTGTTTTTTTTTAATGTTCCTCAGGATGTAGAAGGCCTGCTTCGCAGCTAAGCATGTTACCAGCGTCCGAAAAAAGGCGCTCGTACGAAACGCTTGTCACTGGCGTTGAAAAATAAAGACCAGCAAGACTTGAAAGTGGCGGGCACTGGTCTTGATGCTTGCACCACTGCGCTAGAGGGCTTTCATTAATACTTGAAGCGGGCTCTGAAAAATAACGGGAAAACTCTTTCCCGGAACCCCCTGATTCAATGGGTTCTTCGGCAGCTTCCACTTATCCAAACAGAATATTGTTCACTGCAGATTGATCTTTGTAATTTGGTTCGGCGAATTTCCGCTTCGTTGGTGGAGGTGAGTTATCCCGTACTTGTTCTTTTACGCAAAGCAGATGGTCGGCCCTCTCTCTTACCAGGGCATACGGGGCTTTTCGTGACTTAATATTCAAGAAAAGCACTTTTTCGGATATCCGGTTCTTGAATGTTTGGCACCGGATATCCAAGCAAAAATTATTACCGGGTACCCGACCGGTTCCACGGGTACCAGATAATGCTGTAAATTGGGTTTCATCAAGCCTGATAGTCCCGGTGTGTGCACCAATCACTGCCGATCATAAATGATTATAGATTTTTTTTACAACTTTTGGCATTACCATTAAAGGTCCAACAAATATTTTCGACGACAGAGGATATCAGCATAACATACAATTACGAGATGTCAACAGATAAGACCGAAACATGTTTCGGAGTCTATATCACCAGTGTGACCTGCTACAGATACATTTATATATGTTATGAGGTTCTTATAGGCTTATACATGCATATGATCATAACTGTATAAAAGTATTCTTTCGTCAATTATTCTGCGTATACTGTAAATTCACTTTAATTTCTCTGTATTTTTTTCTTACGCTTTTTGCTGATTTCACAAAATCGTTAAAATAAAAAGGGGTAAATAGTATTTTAACTATGTCCAAAATAGATTAAAACTTCGGTTTGATGCCTGAAATGCAAACAAGAGTCGTGATAATTTATGTACGTGGACAAAATGATAGTTTGTTATTATTGTTATTATTATTATTATTTTTTTTTGCCTGACAGATGTGTGGGTTTCTTTCTTTCTTTCTTATTTTTGAAGTTATATTTCAACGTCAATGCATCGCGACAAGTTTTTTTTTGTTTTTTGTTTTGCTTGTTTTGTATCCTTTGGGAGAAATTGTAAAACCTGTTGACATAAAGAACGAGCACAAAGATAGTACGTGGGACGGTAAACACAAGAAACCACAAGTATGCAGTGCTAAGGCTACACTATTCCCTGACACTTCCCCAGGGCCAGGGAGCGCACGTCACGTTTGTGCTGTCCAAACAACCGTACGATGATGTTTTTGAGACTCTGTAGTTCCTCGATAGAGTTCAATGGTGTCACTAGCCAAGTAGAAACTCCAACTTGACCATGTGTAAAGAAGTCTGATCACGCAAAAGAAATAGAGTGAATACCGAACCCATTGGTTGGGTACAAGACAATGGTGATCGGGGTGTGCTCTTGTCTCTGCCCATCGGTCAAGCCTGACCACTTGGATACCTGCCATATGTAATAATCTATCTACCTGTACTATACAGCGCCTTTGTAGCTGGGCCAATCACGCCCGTGTCATCAGCAACACTGCTCAGGTATCCAGAAAACATACTAACAAGCTACTGGAATTTGGGTCTCTGCTGTTAATGGAAGACAAACTCTTGGCGTCAGGAGATTCTGGCAGAGGGAACATCATATGATGTGAGTGACAGTACATCTATTAGTGTGTGAGGCCAATTATTTTGACACCAATGTTATGACCTGCGTCGACAGTCAGAGATGGACAACTATTGCAATTGCAGAAGGCTTACATTGCACCACTCGTAATGGACGCCGCATCTGTCGCCGCCGCGTGTCTACTTGGTCCGGTGGACGTGTGGGATATTCAGCAGTTAACTCTTAGCTTGTCATGTTATAAGATACACTGAGTCCCGTGTTCATCTGGGATATGTTAACTTACGGCGCCTCGACTCATTCTTTCATTAAAAACTTTATAATACGCAATATTCGATAGACAGACCGATAGACAGACAGACAGACAGACAGACAGACAAATAGACAGATAGATAGATTAGGTGAGATTAGATTAGAATAGCTTAGATCAGATAGATATCGACGAAGAAGATGTAGATTAAATTACCGATCGCTCATTTCATGTACTCTCTGTTTGATCTTTTTGCGTTTCATGGATGGAAAATATTAGTATTGAACCCACATAGGAGGATATATTTCCCAAGCAACACTTCCCTCTTACAACTCTGGGCACCTGGCGCCAATGAGTTTTTGGCCGGTAATCTGTTGACCCAAAATGACAACATCAACTGATATGAGTTAAAATTGACTTTTGCTACTGGTGCAGTCACCCCTCCCTCCCCCCCCCCCCCCCGCACCTGCAAACATTGATCCTCTTTTGAGCTAACTCTGAAAATTATGATTTAATTAGTAGCTTTACTTCAGTATCTCCGCATACAATACAAAAAGTAAGGCTGTAATATACGTGCAAATCACCGTCGGTCAAAACAGAGACAATTTATGTTAATCTTAATGATAATGTCTCTCAATTAAGCAGAGTAAACCATATGCTTAATAAGCGTTTTCCTGTGGCGTATGTCACGCCTAATAGATGTAGTGGTATATTATATATATATGTGTGTTTGACTTGAGTATGATGCGACTCTGACAACATCTAAAGACAGCAGATGACGAGGTGTTCTCCTGTAGCAAAGTCATTATGTCAATAAGACAGGCCTCGTTATGTTCTGATAATATCACCCATATATCACCAGCCCCACTAACTGTACTTAATCACAAGGTAGTCCTTACATCCGATTTGCTTCTTCGGGTGGACATGAAGTGTAATTTGGTAATTGATAATACAAACATACATACGATAAAAGCAATGGGGGTTCTATATAGGAAGCAAATCTTCTTCTATGCATAAAAATTTCCACTGCAGCATATACGTTCAAAGGATTTGCATTTTTCACGTGATATTAAAAAGATGCACCAAACGCGTTAAAAAAGAAAGAATTTTGTCTTTATCGCTGTAGGTGTCCCGTTTCCCCAGCTTGAGACCAAACCATCCAGCATGAACCGGCAAATTGTTTATCTAAGATCATCATACAGTAAAAAAAAATTAATATATAGTCAAGTTTGAGAAGATAATTATAGTAATTCTCATCATAAAATTGTCACCTGCTTGCTCATTTTCTACCTGAAGTACGGTTTTAACCCAGATGAAAGAATTTGCCATTAAAAACTGCTCAATATAAACAAGGTTTGAACCTTCTCGGCAAAATGAAGGTGTCACTGATTACTACACCGTTGTACCATAGTGAAGAAAATGTTCTGCACCAGCATAACAAACTTTTAATTTTGTCTGCGAAAATCTTTCCTGCTAAACAGACCAATCCCCGTGGTTTTCCGCTCCGCTTGAGCGTTGGCAATATAATACGGAGTTTGGTCTACTTTGGAAGCAAGCGAAATGAACATATCCATTGGTAGAATTCAGAATTAAATTTTGTTCTGTGGCCAACACACGTTATTTTTTTTGTTTTTGTTTGTTGTTGTTGTTTTTTTTTTGACGACAACAACATTACACATGTGGGCGAAACATAGTGACATTCATCAGACACATACATTTGCTGTGAACATTTGTATAAACATACATATGTGTGTTTGCGTATGTAAATATTCACAATTTTGCGTGGCATCAAAGATTTCCCTGAAGCTTTCCATTAAACATTTTAGACATGGCAACATAATCCATCTGAAATCACTGGTTGACATCCATCCCCCCCCCCCCCCCCCCACGGTATTTTGCCATCAGCAAAAACGGTGAGAATGAGTAATACTACTCGGAAATAAATGCACAAGGTTTTGTCGATACGACAAAAATCAGAAAAAAGCAAGATATCGAGGTCTGATGAAATAGAATAGAGAGATGTGTTTTGGTACACGGAACACATGTTGCAGAACATATTATTTTTTTAGGATCACAGACACTGAAGATGTCAACGCTTTATAAAGATGTGTCCGCGTGTTAGAGCGGAGTAGCACAGTGTGTCTCTGCGTGGTAGCGTATGTATGACAGGTAACATATGTATAATCCCCCAGGGTCTTATGTAAGGAGCACTTCACCTATTTTGCATTCTAACGTGGCTTCCCAGGCGACAGCACCACGTTTGATACAGGTACAACGATACACAGAAAACATTCCCATTTCCAATAAGTGTACGTTGAATTTAGACAAGGAATTAAGATATTCACAAATGATAATAGTCTCTGGCTGCATATTATAGATTAGATTTGTTCATCTGCCCACAGTTTGGGTTTGTGTAGAAATTTTTGGCTTTGAACAATGAGACACAAATGCCGGAGGTGTGTTGCACCTTCTGTCTCAACAGGACAATGCCGAAAAGTTGTCCAGCAGTTTAATTGCTGGCTAATACGCAACCTGCTCCACATCCAAGATTCCATCGCTACAGGGACACGGCTCTGGTTTTATTCGTGGTTTTTTAGTGTACACAAAGGGTATCTGCAAATGCATTACAATTGCTATGTGGCTTCCACCCCCCCCCCCACCCCCTTTTTTTGTCCTTGGGCGAATACATTGATAGGAGATGTTCATACTTCACTCAAGAATATATTTATTGTCACTGTACAGAAACGTCGAGTAAACGAGCAATTAGACAGCTTCTGCAAAATGCACTCTTGTGAAACAAGTATTAATGGAGCAGTGAGTTGGGGGGGGGGGGCGATTAGCTGAAGGAAGTGGTGACATGTGAAGTTGGTGCCAGACCGCCTCAGTCGTACATGCTTCTCCACCGAGACAGTCCATGACAACCGCGACACTCCGTAGCGAGACATCGGTAGGAAACACCCGAAGCGTCAAGCTCCTGCAGTGCGGTTCAAGTACTGGAACGCCTCAGCAGACAAGAGTCCCGCATAACATAACATGGGCGCACCTTTGTGTTTTTGCCAGAAAGGTTACTCAGCAATTGTCCTTTAAGCATATGTCGACGGGCTTTTTCCCCTTGAATATCCTGCACAATTGCACCACATCCCGTATACATGAACTTTTCCCAAGAAAATAAAAATGGAGTTAGATTACCAAGAAGAGCATAATGTGAAGAAGCGAACTGCCATTTCAACATTCTGCCCGGCTGAAGCAAAGGCAACGGAGTGTGCAATGATTAATTATGCATGCTATGTAGAGTTTATACCACATAAAAGTTATCTATATATCTCAACAACGATTTTGAATTTAGGGGGTCATTAGCAAAAAGTTTTAACCTTTTTTTTTTAAATCAACACCAGCAAAGCATTATCTTACAACAATTAGAATTATATTTTTGAGAAACTGCAATGAGGAGGAATTTTCTTCATTGTCTCGACATCTTAGCCAAATTTCGTCGCTTCTGTGGAAGTGTAAAGCATGACACAACGGATTTAGCAGGAAAACAACGGTTATGCGCATTATACAGGTATCTTGAACACCTTATTCCAAAGGGTATGCCATTACAGCACATAGGAAGCGACTCTTCTCGCTGTTTACGAGGCACGTGTAGACCTTGTAAGAAAACTATAATTATAACAGCCTTATCTTGACCATATCTGTCAGTGTAAGTGTTTGACGAAAAGGGGTACGCTGCTAATTGTTATGTACGAGTAATTATTGTGTCAATCCACAAGAGACCACCTACAAATGGAACCAGAGATGGAATTGAACCCAGGATTTACGTAAATGCATGGCGCTTTTCAGTTTCCTTTAAAAGGGGGCGAGTTTTCATTATTGTTGGGAAGTCTGTGTTCTTCAATATTCTGGCACCATAATATGAAAACGGGACAGTAACAAAATATGATACTTGTTTGGCGTGTCAGGTAAATTTTCACGTTTTTATACCATGCAGAATAAAACCGGAAATTTTCATTGGCAAAATGTGCATCTGTTAACTGTTGACTGAACTCACCTTTGAGGCAGAGAGAATCTGTGACGGAGCCGTTGACGTTGCATGGCGGGGAAGGTTCCGAGGTTCCACTGAGCCCCGTCCTCCACGGTGAATACATACAGCTATTCGTCCCAAAAGCAGACACACCCGAGCCATTTGTGTTCAGTCCCGTATCTGTAAGACTATATGAGGTGTGATAGCTGGGGTAATAATTACTAACTTGGCTCTGAGAGCACTTGTATGTATTGAGACTGGTGGTTGTTGGGCGAGTTGTCACAGAGAAATCACATGGATTCTGGTTGACCAATGTACTTTGCGAAGTGTCCTTAAGGTATCCGTTATAAGGAGAGAAGTGTGAAGTCTGTACAGAACTAAAGTCCGTGGAGGCAACATCTTCTCTAAAAGTCCCAGCAAGGTGCCAGGGCCCGCGCACAACACAGGAACTCATGTTTAAATTCATCCCTCTATGGAAGGCAACTGTATATGTATCCTCTGCGACAGGTGACGGTGATGAGAGTGCTGGCCTTACCGTGTCATTTGTTTTTCATTCATAGGACAGTACTGAGGCTTGTCAAAAAGACAAGATTTATTAGCATTGCCGCGAGGGCCCCCCAGGTCCCAACTGGGTGATGCCTCCAACGCGCATGCGCATCGGTGGCACTGCCGCGCACGGGGTGAGAAACCCCTCAGGACAATAGGAAAAAAGTCACGTGACGATTCACAGCATATTGTGATGTACTTGGATACTTACCATGCAGACCTTGTATGCATGTAATACGTACAACCATGATGACTTACTATCAACCAGCTGGTTTTTTTTCTTTTCACGTTTCAGTTTCAGACTATCATAAAGCTTAAAACGTGCAATCCAAGTTGTTCCGATTGACTCAGAAGAACGCCCACGAATTACACACATATATAAGTTTCTTTTCGCTGGCATTGAAAACAATATGCTAAAGTGTAACAAATAATGGTCTTTGTTTGCACACGAGTACAAATTGTCTATGTGTGACAGAGTTCTTTGCTGGTGATTCTTCCGGTCACTGCAGCTGTGTAGTTTTTGTACAACCCCACAAAACAAAGAAAACAAAAAAAGCAAATCGAAAACATAACCAAAGAAAATAAAACGGTGGCTGCTAACATTGACTGTGATGTCTTGGAGACAATGAAATTTATAAACTAGAAAGAAACTATTTGAACCGTGTATATAAATATATATATATATATATATATATAGGTGTGAGCGTGCGCGCGTGCGTGCGTGCGTGTGTGTGTGTGTGTGTGTGTGTGTGTATAGATACAGCACTCATGCGCTTCATTATGGACTAAAGCGTATAATTCTCGAATTTACATCCTGAAAGGAGTTGAACGGGTGATCATTTTTGACGATTCTCTAACACACAAATGTTTCACGATGGGTCCATGCTAAAAGGAAACTGGAGATAAATGATTCCATTCGCAGCATGATACACCCATTACGAGTGGGAGGAAGGACTACTTTCACCTTCGGAAAGATAAAAGTGTGTCACTATTGTGTCGTAATTTTGAATTACCTATTTATATTATATATCATGTACGTACTTATAATTGTAGATATATCGATTGGTCTATGAAATATGTTAAACAAATTAGCCTTTCTCTTTTTTCTGTTCGGTTTAGCATTTCATTGGTGTCTTTGACAAATCTTTGAGAACACTCTCGTCACACTGTGTGTCTATGGACAGGTATCGCTGTTTTTATACTGCATTATTTCCCCCAAGTCAGTATGTGCACATAGAGGTCCCTCTTGCCGCGCAATTTCGATGTATCTGTGTGTCTCCGTTCCCTCTGTGTACACTGGAGGGGGGGGGGAGGAGGGGGGGGGGTAAGGAGGGGGGGAGGGTCCCTGGCAAGCTGATACAAATAATAATTTTACCCTAGTGCAAGGTACGGAAAATAAGAAAATGTACATATAATGGTTGGTACGAAAATTAAAAGGGCTTCCAGCACGTATGAACGGCAAATAAAAATGCCCAGTACGCTAGTACGGAAAATCCTCAACCCCCTCCCCCCCATGTCCTTTCCAAAGCTCATGTCTGCAAGAATGACCCATTACTCGAGATAGGAACAAGCGGCCAACAGCTTTCTTTAACACGGGCTTCACACAATGTATCCCACCCACTGCAAGAAAAGTTGTTATCATCGGAAATCTTATCTACGGTTTTTCATTCAAAAGGTTTTCTAGTGACGAAGGTTTGAGTGATAACATTGGAGCAGCATACCTTCGAGCGCTAACCTGCTAAACAGACCAATCGCAGTGTTTTCTGCCACGCCACCTGTGAGACGAAACGGAGCCTTGTCTGCTTTTGAAGCAAGTTTCGGCGTTCTTCGCTGATAGGGTATCATCATAGTTTTTGTGGCCCCCCTATAAAAGCTGACAAGAATTTGCCCCCCCCCCCAGCATGTCTGTAGAATGTTGTGACCCCCCCATCGATCCCCCCAGCCTTATATGGTTATTGTTGTATGAGTTTGTTATAAACTGATTCACAATTTGATGCCCCCCCCCCCGCGCCAGGGTGTGGTGGGGGCAATTTTATGACCCGCCGTCAGTCATTCTGTGACACCCCCCCGCCCCATTAGGAGCATGTGTAATTTTGTGGCCCCCCATAATTGGGTAGAAAAATTTTGTGACCCCCTCCCAATATCCCGAGCCCCCCCCCCCCCGTAAATAATGACCGCCCCCTAACTTGCGGTCATGTCAATGTGCCATCATACCTGCTTGCTACCGTGTCATCACATCAACTACCATCATATCTATCGGCCAACTTACAATCATGGCAATTTGCCAACATACCTGTTTGCCAACTTGCAATCATGGCAACTTGACATCATGCCTGTTTGCCACCTTGCAATCATAGCAACTTGCTATCATTCTTGTTTTTTTACTTGCAGTCATAACAACTTGCCATTATCTCGTTGATTAAGCGCCTCCACCAAATGATCACATGAAACAAACTCAGTTTAATTCTATAACCTTGATTTCTTGTGCACAATTTTGCATCTAAGTGGACTGTCAAATGCAATAAGTATAATTTATCAAAATCTAGAACTGAAAGAGTTGTCGGAATATAATTTCTCTAATGTTTTATTACAGATTAAAGAATCTGCTGAGGATTGTTGAATTTACGTTGCAACACAGAGAAACAATAATTTTTCTACTACATTCTGCACCGAAGCATAAGCTTCAACTCTGCAAAGCATGACGAAAACAAATACACTCCTTGATATGAAAATTGCAATTTCTTTCTAATTTTCTGAAGGTTATAGTAAAAAAAAATCGCATGACGTCTGCCTGTAAGGCCTAGTTAAAAATACAGTGAAATCTGATTATAACGACACGCAGATATCCGACATATTTATTATAATGACAAGTTTTGTGGGGCAAAAGTTCATTTTCTTTGTTGTTTGATTCATTTATCAGACACATTCAGTTATCTGTCACATTTCTAAGGTAACGGATGGTGTCATTATAATGAGTTTTCACTGTATACTGTAAATCTACTTATTTCGCTATCTGTTAATTTTCGCTTCGTGGCTGGTGGCGCAAAACCCTGAAAAGAAACATGTTGAAATAGTATTTTGACATATTTTTTATGGGAATTATGTCGAAAAACGGGAAATTTAAACTTCCGTTAAATGGCCTAAATGCGAAAACCGTGCGAATTTATACGGGTGAAAATAAGTACATCGCGATATACATTGTAGCCCGTGCACTTCCTTTTGCGGCAAAACGCAGAGACAATGGCAAACAGGAACTTTTTGCAAAAGTTACGTGGACACAATACCAAAATACTCCCTAGTTTTGTTGTTCCGTACAGTAAAGTAAAAAACTGACAGGTGGATAACATTTTGCAGACAATGCAAGGAAAGCCAGTAGTGACGTCATACCACAGCCGTTAACAACAAGCGAGCACAGTAAAATATAGTAACATTTCATGGATAAACATATTAGACCGTTCGAATGAAGAAGGTATGAACAACAAAACAGCTGGAGGTTGCAATATGTATATGGAAGTACATTCCCCTTTACGCAAGGAGATATACTCTCATCTTTCGCCTCAAGTTATGGAAAAAACAAATTGAATATTTACCCAAGTGTATTTCTGGTATTAAAATTCAGAATCAATGTATCATTACCTTCTTTAATTATGTATGTACGTATATATATATATATATATATATATATATATATATATATATATATATATATATATATATATATATATATATATATATATATATATGTATATATATATGTATATATATACATACATATATATATATATATATATATATATATATAATATATATATATATATTAAACGTGTGATGTTCTCTTCAATTTTGCCATCATACCTGTTTGCCAGCTTGCAAAAGAAATGAAACAGGTGGTCGAATCGTATGATTGCAATTAAAAGCCGTTGCACAAAGATAAAAGTGCACGCAATATACAGAATATATATATATATATATATATATATATATATATATATATATATATATATATATATATTTATATATATATATATATATATTAGAATTTCCAAATTAAGAACACATAAACGACCTAAAAAATGGTCTTAATACAGAAATAGTCTTGAAGTCGATTTAAACATTCTCTTGAATAAATGCATATATATATATATATATATATATATATATATATATATATATGTACATCAGGAAGTATGAGAGCTTTATGTTATAGGGACAGGGCAATGTTAACGGGACAGCCGGTAACAACCTGCTGCGACAACCTGTTACATGGCGGTGATAACTGAGCTTGCAGTGCCGTACTCGTCACGTCGGGCGAGCCTCATCCATCTTGTGTGGTGTCATTGGCACACATAATTAACACTTCACACAAGTTTTCGTGCCATGCAATTCATTTATCATGTTGCCCATTTTGAGATACAAATGCTACTGACCGGAATACATGTAACAAGTCCTACTTTTCATGTCATTGACTCGTGTGACTTATTTGTACGTTTAATTTGCGTGTACATGTTCCGGCGAACCATAGCTTCCTCTTTATGGATTACCAAACTAAATGGACAAGAAAAGGCAACACCATGGCCTAGTACCCTGGACAATTTTAACTTAAAACATCTTTATATCAACAGAGCTTATCCAAGGATATGCAATATTGGTCTCCTTTCATATCCCCAGTTAATCAAATTTACTTGGGGTGTCTGCGAAGCAGGCCTTCCACCTCCTTTGAGTTTTTTGTTTTGTTTTGTTTTTGTTTTGTTTTTGTTTGTTTTTTTGTTTTTTAAACTTTAATTCAGAACATACTTCTTTATCATGTACTCGGGTGCCATATACACACATATGCCACTGGTGCTGAAAAGAAATCTGTACATAAAACAACAGAACATAAAAAAAAAAAAAAAAAAAAAAAAAAAAAACAGTCTGCTCAGGGAAAGTGGGGAGGGGGGAGGGAGAAATGGCAGTACTCACCGGTTTTAGACATGCCGAGTACACATACGTACCGAGCATGCCTGAAGGGGTTTCAACAGCAGCCTATAATTATGATGGCTGCACCGTTGTCTATGTTTCGAATTTACGCTAAATTATTGGCAACATCGTTCCAGCTAAATTAGACCTACTTACAAGATAACTTATTGGTATTTTCTCGGGTAAGTTGTTACGTTTTTGCAGAAACATATCACGGTGGTTGATAATGGCGGATAGGTAACAAAGTGTGCTTGCGATATCTTCATTTCTATATGTGCAAATGATACTGTCCATTTTCCGTACCGTGTCGTTTCGCCAATAATAAATACACAATGTATTACTGCGACCTGTGCAGGTTACAGCTGTGTAAATCCAGATTCCGAACCATTGAAATATCTTAAGAATCGATACGTCGGGATACCCTGAACAACCGACAGTAAAGGAGGAGATGTCGCTAAAATTCACACTTTGATTTGACAGTTAAAAGTTAACGTTAATTCCATATTTTGTCAACATGAAAGGAACGGAGCCATGTGCAGAAAACGCTGAAGGGTGTATATTGAAGGCCAAACTGCTTATGATCTGTGTGTTTCCTCATCATCATCGTCTACAATTTTGTTCTGTTCCTGCTTTATATATCATTTCTTGCAAAAGACATATTTTTGGTCCTCAACGCTCTGTTGTCTTGAAATTCGCACGTAGTATTGACTTCATTTGCCTGATACACAAGCCGTTTCCCTGTTTTCTCCAATCCACATGTAGTTAAGACAATAGGGAGTTGGGTGTGCTTTGGAGGCAACGACCTTAAAAAGAAGCAAGGTTTTATCCGGTTTAGCGACACCAGACTTTTGAAGAAAACGTTATGGTAAAAACTTGAGTTAACACACCCAAAGACACACACACACACACACACACACATATATATATATATATATATATATATATATATGTATATTTATATATTTATATATATACATGTATATATATATATATATATATATATATATATATATATATATATATATATATATATATATATAATATGTTATAGATCAGACAGTTGTCTTTTAGTAGTTCGACTCCCGTGGCAGTTGGCACTCGAAGAGTTAACACACTTTAAGATTCGTATTGTAAGAAAACTTGAACTTTCCTGGCAGAACGTCGACGTTTATGAATTTCTGTATCCGTTCCTGGTTATAGTAAAACTGAGTCAATAGCTTTCCTTGGTGCTGGAATATACATACATACATATGTATATGTATATATATATATATATATATATATATATATATATATATATATATATATATATATATATATATATATATATATATATATATATATATATATATATATATATTTATTGTGTCAGTCTAGTTCCAAGCACTGCGCCTCACCGCCTGGAGCTATCTGAGAAAAATCAACCAACCATTTTTTTCGGTAAAGTCCTAAAGTATTTGTATACTTGTATACATATATAAATATTTATATTTATATATGTATGCATGTATGTATGTATGTATGTGTGTGATGCACTGACACAAGATATATATATATATATATATGTACACATTTAATTAGTAATACAAAATACATTTACTTGTGTAAAATGATAACAAAGGTGCCCGGCGCCTGACCACATTCAGTAATTGAATAATCTGTTTGAACCAAATGATTTTCTTTTTTTTTTATTTATTTTTTTTTCGTTTTAATGACAACCAGTCACTCAACCCCCGACCGGACTCCACGGTTAAGTGATAATGTTGAAGCGGACTGCATCAATCCTAAAAGAATCACCAGAGACCGCTTGTTGTCGCCCCACACAGGTGTTCCTCGAGTGGCAGAAAGGTCATGCAGGCTTCAGCTTCCCGGGATATCTTCTTCGTAACGTGCTGTCACACCTGCCGTCCCTTTTTCCTGTAAAGCATATATATATATATTTATATATATACATATATGGGGTTGCCCGTGTGATGTGACTGACCATGTATAACGAACAGACAAATCAGCAGATGTGTCACGTAAACATTGACGCGTGATTATTTTATCTTTTTGCACAACTTCTTTTTCTTTTTAATCAAAACTGATCGTGGTAATATTTTTTTTTCTGCAGAACATGTCAAAAGAAACACGGAGCTTAGTTTGCTTAGGAAGCAAAAACACTGGAAGCGTAGCCTTCTTTTTTTTTCGCACTTGTATATATTTTCACGTCTTTTTTTCATAACACACGCTTAACTGAAGTCTAAATTTCAAGCGTTTCCACATGGTTCCAACCAAACGTTTATTGGTGTACTCTTTCCTATTTCAGAGCATGGGTGCATGTTTTATTTTATTTTCGTGGCTTTGTGCCATCAGTGAAATAAGCGAGTATCGAAGACAGTGAAAATTAGGTGAATTTACAGGATTGATAGTCATTTTGGTGAAGAAAGTTGTATATTTGGCGGCACTTTCAGCCGTTACACATTTTATTAGTTATATATTCCTTACCGTTGGCTCTTTAAAACGTAGCATACCATCAATGAGAAATATGGAGCACACAACCATCCAGTCAGAAAATAGGACGGTAATAAAACCTGGGAGCCTTTCTTTCTTTCTTTCTTTCTTTCTTTCTTTCTTTCTTTCTTTCTTTCTTTCTTTCTTTCTTTCTTTCTTTCTTTCTTTCTTACTTTCTTACTTTCTTTCTTTCTTTCTTTCTTTCTTTCTTTCTTTCATTCATTCATTCATTCATTCATTTATTTATTTATTTATTTATTTATT
>OZ026627.1:82892390-82932390 GCA_964020975.1 Hermodice carunculata | reverse complement strand
TAAATACATGTGTGACACTTGCTGTTGAAATCATTATTTTCCTTGCATATGACTAATAACGGCATAGTAAATTTTGAGTTTAGTAGACATGTTGCAGTGTTCTGGTCCATGTAACAAGGTTTTAACTGTGAAACAGTCATGAGGTACTATTGGGTTATGTAAAGAATTTCGTTGTACAGTATAGTGTGGACTCTCCAAAAATAGTGAAAAATATCTTTGTGTCAGCTTTAGGTGTAGTTTAAACACCACAATGCCAGTGACATTGTGGTGTTTAAACTACACCTATTTTAAACAAATCAGAATGAGGGAACTATCTCCCATGTGCAACTGCACAAGCACTATATTTTCTTTCCTTTTCCCAACATAATATAAACCATTGCCTTTTGGTCTGTCCTCATACAGTCTAAATTAAAATTCTTGTACAGACTCACTTGTTTTGACATCAATCGGTAAATTGTTCTTACAGATAGAGCACTGGTGCCATTCCAACTTCATTTTATAGGTTTGTGACATAGCTGCGTGCAATGAAACATGAAACAAAATTGCAGCATTCTAATTCATGCAAATTAGGCAAATACACAAGATCTAAATTTTGAATAACTTCAGAAATATTACAGACTAAGGTTTTATTCAAAGTTCAGTTGATAGATTTGCAGGATAGTTACATCCAATGAACCATGAATCAAAGTGGTAGCAGTTTGATTTAGGCAAATACACGACAATCAAATCTTGAATAGCTTCCAAGCTATTTTAGATTGAGGTGCCTTTGGTTGAAACATATTTTTTATTTCAAAAGAAAGCAATTGGAAAACAGGGCTCAGCCCTATATAAATTCCTCTTGCACATGGAGAGGTAGAGAGAAAAGGCTGGAGGTACCTTTCTAACTTCAATTAAAAGGTTTTTGACATATTCGCATGAAAAAAATATTGTTGCAGGATAGGTAATCTGTAAAAGTTTTCTAGGCACATAGACTGATTTGCTGACAAACAAATCGAAATTTTTTAGTTGGGTCCTTTTTTGGCCTTTTTTTTGTTTTTGTTTTTTTGTTTTGTGTTTTGTTTTGTTTTGTTTTTGGTTTTGCTTCCATTGTGTATATCATGGTTTGCATTTTTAGCAACAATTCTTTTTCAAAGCTACTATGGGGGGGGGGGCTGATTATGTGGTCACATAACGGGAAACTTAGTAAAACATGAAAGCTGGCGACATTTGCATCTATTTTGTGCGGCTTAAGTCGGAGAGAATTAACACGTTCTTTAACAGTAAAATGACAGATATATGAAAGGGGAGGGGCGTTCCAGCACGCAGATTCATGTAATGATTTGCCCTCGTACAAGATACGGAAAGTGAGAGAAGCTGGTAATCAAAGCACGAAGTACGGAGAATAATGGGGCTTCCATAATACAATTATGGCAAATAAAATGAGCAGTATACGTCAGTAAAGAAAACCCCATAACCCAATCAAACCCCATCTATCATTCATGTTTCTGAGTCTGCTCTATTTTTAGCACAGCTGACATGTCAGTCAGCTGAGCTAAAAGGCTAGTCAGTATTCCGCCAGTCCCTTCACAATTCACATTTCCCGACCTCTTTTCCAACACTGGATTCACTTAAAACTTGATGTGGATGTATAATTTTGTTAGTCTTTACCAAATGTATTCAGATGGTCACAGCCCAGTGATTTTAGTTTTTTTTTTTGTTTTAGTTGTTGTTTTTTAATGATTTTTTTTGGAAAAAATTCCAAAACTGCCCGATCAATTCGAAATTGCTTTGAAATTGAATAGAACCACTTCTGAGGACCCTAAGACCTTAATTTGTGCACAATGTGGCGCTGCAATTTTTTCTTTTCCTTTTTGGATAGAATTTTTATATGTTAAAGCTATTTTCGACTTTTCCAAGGCCGTCATTGAGATTTTTCCGAAACTCGCTGGAAATGTAGCTTGTAGAAGGGTCAAACAAACTTTTTCACGAGATAATGATATTCTGCATCTCAGATTCTTAATGGCTTTTTCAATTTTGGTCCTTTTTGGTAAATGCATACATTATCATTAATTCACTGCAAGTCAGTGGGAATTGCGATGGTGAGTCACGCTTTTCACTTCTCCTGAACCGGCAACAAGATTCACTTCAAACGTGATGGGGGATGTACCTTGGACGGGTCTTAACCAATTTGTTCAAATGGTCACGCTCCAATTTTTTTCAACTTTTTGTGACTTTTTGTTCATTTTTGGGGGGCAAAATCTTACAAAACCTGCACCCAAACCGCCACCTTAATTGCATTGAAATTACATAGGGACATTTCTGGAGACCTCTAGGCCTTACTTTGTTCACCAGGTTGCGCTGCGATTTTTCTATTTCTTTTAGGAATTTTTACGTGTTGCAGCTATTTTTAACTTCTCCGAAAACCGTCTCTGAGATTCTCCTGAGACTCGATGGAAAGGTAGCATGTGGAAGGGTCCAACACATTTGTTTACTGGGCGATGATATTCTATATCTCTGATTCTAACTGATTTTTAAATTTTCGCATTTGTCGGTTAATGCGTACTCCCCCATTCATTACAAGGTAAGCCAGGGGGTTGAAATAGTAAGTCGTATTTTTTACTTCTACTGCAAAACCGTCAACCAGATTCACTTAAAACTTGGCGGGTTGTAACTTTGCTCAAATGGTCACGCTGCAATGATATTTAGATTTTCATGATTTTTTTTTTGGTTTAATCTTGAGGGCATAAGCTTTAAAAAAGTTTTGATGGCTTTGGTTTTTATTTTGCACTTATTAAAGAATTTGTGTGTGTTTTCACTTTTTTTACCGTTTCTCCCAAACTGTAAGTTGGATCTTCTTCAAACTTACTGAGAATGTAAGAGAACTTGATTGCCACCTAATCTGTTTACGACAAGATGCGGCCGTCATTTTCTGATTTTTAACAAATTATCCAAAATGGGAAAGGTCCGTAAAGGGAAATGTTCGTGTTAGCAAGTGATGATGGGTATAAACAAAAATGACCTTGATACAATTGTGAAGGTGACAGGACCACTTTAGTGTGTGTTTGCAAGGTCAACTGAGCACAGGACTGTCACAGTCCTCTTGTTATTAATTAGTGTCAAAAAGTTTTGTAAGCGAATCTCCTCCTGTCCCTAGCAGTGCATATTTGAAAGTATAGCTTCTTCGGGAGCTGTTTACTTAGAGTTTGGACATGATCACACAACAGCAAAAAGTTAAAAGTGTTGTGTTCGTGAAATGTGATTGTAAGCTGTCAGAAAGAGAGGTGCTGGGGCTCTCACTCAAACGATTGCTCCGAAATATGTATGTTTGAAGTTTTTGATATTCTGATATATTCCTTTAGGTTACTGTGGCACAACAGGCTTAAAAAAAATGGAAAAGACAAAAAAATCAAAAGAAATAGAAAGAAAGAAAAAAGGGACAGAACAGTATTTTTCTTGCATTACGATCGAATGTGCATCTATCTTTTTTTAGGTATCCCCTGAGTCTCCACCTGACTGTGCAAGAACAGTGTTATCCTGTCATTGTCAGGCGATTTCCAGTTTAAAGCGGTGGCTAATAGTCATTGACATTTTCTTTACAAAGGGACACGTGCTGGCACAGGTTTAGTGTACTACACAAATGAAGAGTCAACAAATTTAAATTCCATGGTTATCTGCCTCCAGCTCACAAAGAAAAGAGAGAATGCAAGAAGACGAACGAGAGAATCAAACAGTGGAGGGATGGAGAAGACAGAATGAAGGAAGGAACAAAATGGAAAGAAAAGAAGAAAGAAAGACGAGAGGGAAATATAGAAAAAGGACAATGAGGATAGGGAGAAGAAATAAAGGAAGAAAAAGATCTAGGGAAGAACACCATAAAGAAAGATATAGAAGGTAAGAAAGAAAGGAAAATACTTGTTTATGTTGGTGTGTGGTGTGTCGGTGCCCCCATACAACCTGTGCTTATATCAATAATTCTAATGATCGTAAAATATGTTTGCCTCCATGCGACCCCCCCCCCCCCCCGATCGCTATATGTTTCCGGCGAGCGCCCACATCCGTGAACGCAATGGCAAGTCAGGGGAATGCTTTGGAGGCAAAAAATATGTATATTGTCTGAAGAAAAACAAAGGAGAAAATTCTATCAGTAGAGAAGTACGCTTTCCATTCAAGAATAATATTTTCGTGAATGGTATGTAAACGTTTCGCAATGAAAACACGACAAAGTTGCCATGTAATCACTTTGCAAAATTCTGATTGATTTTCTCAGATTCCAATGAGCGCCGGCTATTAGTTTGCAATCTAATAATGACAGCCAATATATGATAGATGCTGGCCCAGTAGAGTCCAGCTATATAATTACACGCCCAGGAGACTGCAGTTTTGGCCACAGGTACCAATCTGTCAAGTACATTTTTGCACACCTGTCCTGGTGCACATTATTTTGTTTTGTTCCTGCTCATTCTTTTTCTGTAAGGCAAGGAGGTAGCAGGTTTGTGTTATTTACTTAAGACTACTTTGAATAAAAGTTGTGTGTAACCCTAACCTAAGATTAGCCACCAATACCCCGTTTTCCTCGGGTCGTCACGGTGCCCCGTAGCCAATTCATTACAATGTACATTCGACCAGTTTTTTTTAACAAAACACCCACCTATCCACCTACACATATACAGAGAAAAACAGCGAATAGCATACGAGTTTAGACCAACTCATAACCTGTACACATACAAGCATACACATATGTGTTGGTGTGTGTATTTTCTTACCATATAACTATAACATAGTAGAAAATGGGGTGATTTAGGGACTTCCCTGATAGATTGCACAAAACATTTTTATTTTAAAGCATCTCTCTCTCTCTCTCTCTCTCTCTCTCTCTCTCTCTCTATATATATATATATATATATATATATATATATATATATGCATGTATATACGTGTGATTGTGCGATTTTCCCACAAAAAGCCTCTCCCTCTCTCTCTCTCTCTCTCTCTCTCTCTATATATATATATATATATATGTATATATATACATATATATATACATACATATATATGTATATATATACATATATATATACATACATATATGTGTATACATTTATGTCTATGTGTATTGGTGTATGTATATATGCATGTACATACGTACGTATGTATATATGTATCTGTGTGTGTATTGTTGAACAGGATTCAAGCTAAATGTTACAAGTATTCTGAAGAATAACATCATTTGTCATTTCTATATGATTAACAATGTCATAATGATAAATTCAGTTGTGTCGTTCACAAATGTGGCTTGGTAACCAAAGTGAACCAATCAGAATTTGAGTCACTTTTTCAGCACTAAAGCAGGGATCGTGTTGTCAAAGGCAAACGGTGTGGAGCCGAAAAATCACGGAGATAAGTCGGTCTGGGAGGCAAACTTGCATAATCAGCTGCAATGCCATGGATGCCGGAATCGTTCTTTTTGAGACAGACTTGACCGCTTTCGTCGGATTCTTGCGACTCAATATTATCCCGATAGAACGCTTTTGCTGGTTTCATTCAAAATGTACGGCGAATACGCAAAACTTACGAACAATAATAACACCCCAAACAATGTTTGATGTTAATCGCCGTTGCAGATTAGTTTGCGCGATAAAGTGTGGACAGACAACCCTGTTTCCTATCTGTTCTTCTGTGTTAGCTAATTCGACACTCTTAATAATACCGAATTTTCAGTATATTACCAGCAGCTGTGTTACCAGTAAGTCGTCGTAATTTTGGGGAATACGTTATTGAATTTTTGCCTGCATGTGAGGTAGGATAAATATCGCCAGTACCTTGTTGTAATCTTTACTGTGACTTATTTTGTAATTTACCTGTAAATGATTGCCTTGTTACAACACAGTAACTTACGAAGTTGCAATGCAAAAGAACCTTGTCATTTGCATTTCACAGTATGTTTCTTTTAAAAGCCCATTGAAAAATTCTGCCTTTCCATTTGGCAAGTGTCCGACATTTCCACCAGATTTTGTAAGCAGACTTACGCTGTACAAACAAAAGACAAGAATCTGGCCGCAAACCCAAACACGTCTTTTTTGACAAACTGTAATTTGTGTGTAAGAAGTGGTACGCCTTTCAGCAAGTGGAAAATTGAATTATGATTCTTGTCTCCTTGCACGATGGGGCCTGACGATGCGCCCGGGGCCGCCAGATGCAACAAAGGGGGGCAGAGAGTCAGGACATACGGGCAAGGAACAGTTGCGGTGATGCGGATCACAGAAACAGGGAAAGGCGCATGGGAAGGAAGATCGCCGGAAAGTTGTCCTCGCGGGAGAATTCTTTGGTGATTTAGGGTCAGGCCCTGGTAATTATTTATTAACAAAACATATTTCAAAACGTAGTCAACCACTGCCCTGGGGTGTCACGAACGCAATACAAGATAGGGAAAGGTGTTTTAAAAATTACGCTACGCAAAGCCTTATGTACGCAAGTATTCCTTGTTACTTTCATTCAAAAACACTAAATTTAAAAGAAGATGAAGCAGACGACATTTGGAAGAAATGGTCGTTGATGACCTTTTGTCCCTGAAAACACTAGTCTTGCATACATGAACCAGTGGACAGGATACCTTGTCTGGTCTGATGTTTGTCCATCGCCAGGACTAAGAAAGGGTGAGGGAGTACGATGATTGAAGTGAAAAAAGGAAAAGTATATCACAGCCAGCCTCCAACATTTGGTTCAGGAGTGAAAATTTCCACACCCACACCCACTATATATATATATATATATATATATATATATATATATATATATATATATATATATATGTATATGTGTGGGTGTGGGTGTGTTTCTGTGTCTGTGTCTGTGTCTGTGTCTTTGTCTGTCTGTCTGTTTGTGTGTTACTTTTCAGTGATGTCATCACCGAGAAGCAGGGCTCCCTTTTTGTTCACAAATAATTTAGTTGATTTTGGCAAAACAAAACATTCCGACATTTTACAAGAAGTGCACATCGAGAAAATAAATATAAGTCAAGCCCCAGACGCAAGAAAGAGTAATCAGGCAATTGAATCATTGCTTGTTTAAGTCCACCATCGGTACTTGTCAGAAGTCTGGACCGGTCCTTCTTGGTCAAAATTTGTCGGCCAAATTCAGTTGCATGTGAGACGTCTCGGGAGAAAGCTACCTTTACGGATCGGTTCACAAATGTGCATAAGCACATTCTTGCTTGATTGAACGTGAACACCTTTTCAGTCATGGAAGGTGTGTGTGTGCGCGCGTGCGTGCGTATGTGTGTTTGTGTGTGTGTGTGTGTGTGTGTTTGTGTGTGTGTGTGTGTGTGTGTGTGTGTTACAGATGGCGCCATTGGTAACTTGTGCCAGCAATGTGGCCCTTTACTGGTGGAACCATCTGTTGAGAAAACAAATCCAACGGCACTTACACTGATTGTTTGATCGGAAGTGGTGTCACATGTAATTCAGTTCAACTGGAATTGGTGTCATTAACCCACTCCCCCCCCCTTTCGAGGCCAACATCCTTGTACTCATGATGGCAAACACATTCGCCAGTGGACAATACCAGTTTACCCGTGAATTACTGCGACTTAGTAAATAGAAATTGCACTTAGCTTGTCGATTATTGTAAGTTACCATTGAGTCTCATTGACCAGTGAGTTATTGTATTTTGCTCGTGGTATTGTAACCTGCCTGTAATTCACCGAAGAGCTGTTGTAATTCATCTAAAAATAATCTTATTTACCAGTGAGTTATTGTAGTTTAGCAAAAGGTTATTTTGATTTACCAGTAGGTTATTTTGATTTACCAGTAGGTTATTTTGATTTACCAGTAGGTTATTTTGATTTACCAGTAGGTTATTTTGATTTACCAGTAGGTTATTGCAATTCACCGGAGGATTCTACTATTTTACCAGTCATTTTCTGTTATTTGCTGGTCATGTTTTTTTATTTACCAGTGAGTTATTGCTCTTCATAAGTCATTTATTGTAAATAACCAGTCAGTTATTGTAATCTATTACAGAATCAGTATTATTCATTGGTCAGTTAGTCAGTTATGTAATTTACCAGCGGATCGGGATCATTTACTGCTCAGTTATCATTACTTACCAGTCAGTTAACTTCTATTGCCGGTCAGTTACTAACATTTACGAGAAGAACAGCATAACTGGTCAGTTATTTTTTTATTAACCAGCGAATTGGTATAATTACTGGTCAGTTACTTTTATTGGCCAGTCGGTTATCGTTAAACACCAATCAAATATTGTTACGTACTGGTCAGTTTTTGTAAATTACCAAAGTGTTGATCTAAAGTACTGGCCAGTTCTTGTAATTTAACAGAAAATCGGTACAATTTGTTAATCATTCACTGTCATCTGCCAATCATTTGTTATTTACTGATCAGTTATTATAATTTACCAGAAAATCAATATAATTCGTGGGTCAGTTATTATAATTTACCTGAGAATCGGTGCAACTTACTGCTCAATTGTTATAATTTATGAGGGAGCCGGGATTATTTACTGGTCGGTTGTTATAATTTATCAGGGAGTCAGCACTATTAACTGGTCAGTTGTTGAAATTTACCAGGGAGTCGGAATTATTTACTGATCAGTTATTATCAGACAATCGGAAGGATTGATTGCTGCGTTATTGCTATTTTAAGGTCAGTTATTGCTATTATGCCATGATGTTAGTAAATTTCTGTAACTTCAGATAATTTTTATCTGTTTTGTGATCATTTTGTTCATTCTGAGATATTTCGGTAGAAATGTAGGCACAAACGTTGTCTGTCACAAATTTACAAGCCCTAACACAGCCCAAAGAAATGAACATAATTTTAATGTTAACACGGTTGTCATGGGCCGTGTTAACCTTTCGTTCTTGATATTTTTCCTCCATTCTCATCACTAGACAATAATGATAAATTTACCTTTTTAATGAAGTTAGACGATATAGAAAAAATAAAATATATTGAAATTTTCTTTGCAGCTATCATGGAGCAGAGGGGACCCTTCTAATTTTTTAACATAAAATACCAACAACATCAATGACGCATCAGGAACAGTGATTTTTTTTTTTCAGTCAGGGTTTTTTATGTATATACTTCTTATTATTCTTGCCAGTAATTACGTATTTTGCATTACCGTGTATACGTTTGATTTTGTCAAAATGTGATGTTAATGTAACTTTTGTGTATATGTGTGGATGGTTGTATATATTGCATAATATCACGTCTGTATGTTTGATGCAGCAATAAAGTTTCAAAGTTTCAAAGTTTCAAGCAATAGGTGTCTCCTGCAATATGGCGGTTTCACATATTATATGTCTAGAGAAGTAAATCTCTGATTTTAACCAAAACAAACTAATTTACTCAATAAACCATTGAAGGCATAAACGCGTCAGGGATTTTCTAAGTAATGATCAGTTTTTCTTGAACTGCGTATCGAAAAGGAACATTCTGCAAAAAATTTCCATTTCACAAAACACACATTCTCCTTTTTTTCATCAACATTTGTATCAAATGAGATACTTTTATGACACGTTTTTGCGCAAACACGCATTGAGATCATAATAGCACGAGGTTGGTTATTTTATCTTGAACATTTTTAAAGATATATCAAAAACTGAAACTAAACCATATCATTGCTCAAAGTGCTTGTACTCTTGCTTTAATTCTGAATTTTGAGTTCCACATTTAGTACAGACAGATTTTACAAAGTCTTGTGGGCAATCGAGTGTGTAGGTTTCTCATGTTAGGAAAGCATAATGTTATGTCTATGATGTTTCGTCTGCAGGTCATTTTGCCCAGTCGCACATTGCATTTTAAATTGATAGAAATCAGTCTGCTGTATAGTTGTTACCTGTATTAGGGGCAAATCAAATGCAAGGATATTAATATGTAAAGGTGCTCTTATTATTATAAACATATTTATTTTCTCTGGATTGCCTAATAGTACACAATGACTAATCTGGAGGCTCTCCAGTACATAAGAGGACGCACAGGAATATATACAATACACACTGGACGAGAACAGAAGACTAAATTCACGGCTTGTACACGAATAATACAATTGAATGCCAGATAATGGAGATTTATAATTAGATCATATACTATATTAGTAAATAAAACGTCTAGATTCTGATAAGAATGTCTGAACAGCCTCAAAGATGAATACACTATCAGTGTCTGGCAAATCCTCACTACCTTTCAAGAGAATATTTAGTAAAATGTCACTACAGCACTGGACTATTAAAGTCGGATTTACACCTGGAGAGAGTAAGTGACACACAGTGTCACTTACTCTCTCCAGTACCACTAACTCGCTCTCTCATGTGTTGGTGTGATTGATTCAGATTACATAGATAAAGATTGACTTCGTTAAATACGACGGTTCAAATGGGATTTATAATGGAGAAAAATCGTGAAAAGTCTAATTCAAACCGTAGATTGGCGTTAGGTTATACGCCTAATTTTTCTTTTTTCTCACAAGCAATCCAAGGCAAGTTGTTGAATCATTGTACCCTATAAATTTGGGTCAATTAACTGAATTTCGCTGAAATGTTAAAATCGTGAACTATTACACACATGGATAAAGTACATGTTCAGCCTAGATGTTTTTTCATCAGGAAACGTTTAACCACGTGCACCGCCAACTGGCATTCAATAAAAAGACAGGATGCCACATGTAACCAAACATTTCTTGATTGGTGTATTTTAGATAACGTATGTGTGGGGTTGGGTTGCGTAATTATGTCATCGTATGAGGTTTTATGTTTAAATACATATCATTACTTGTCTGCTCGGAGTGAGTACCTTAGCTGTACCATTGTAAGTCACTTTGTCACCTTTTGTGTGCCAATTACATACCCTCTGTAGATCCCCGGGAGTTGAGCCACCGGCTTTAAGTTGGTTGTCATCTCTGTAGAAGGGGGGTAACTGGGGTTTCAGTACGCTGGTACAGGGTATTTTTTTTATCTAGAGTACGTAGTACGGAAAATAAAAATCTTTCAAAATTCTGGATAGTACGAAGTACGTAAAATAAGAGGGCTTCCAGTACGCCAGTACGGTAAATAAAAAGCCCCAGTACGCCAGTACCGGAAACCCCTTTCCCACCCTCTGTGTAAACCTGGCGACATTGTAATTACACCTGTCTTCATCGGGAATGACGACACAGGCGAAGGCGTGACGAGTCACCGCGGGCTTGCTATATGGACCCAAGGACCCTCCATCAACATTTAGCGTGACAAAATTTTGGACTTTCAAGGCAGTTTGTTTATCGTCGAAGGTTACAAATTTCCAGGACAGGAAAACTAATGACAAAGTATCCTGAAAGCGTAGAGTGGAGAGGGCGTAAAGATGTACTATAACATCAGTCAATCGTAGGACATTCTGAATGAAAGTCTGATCGCCGACTTAATAACGGAGGGGGTGGGGTGTGTGGGGGGGGGGTGGGGCAGGGTAGTAAAGATAACATTTAGCGTGACAAAATTTTGGACTTTCAAGGCAGTTTGTTTATCGTCGAAGGTTACAAATTTCCAGGACAGGAAAACTAATGACAAAGTATCCTGAAAGCGTAGAGTGGAGAGGGCGTAAAGATGTACTCTAGCATCAGTCAATCGTAGGACATTCTGAATGAAAGTCTGATCGCCGACTTAACGGAGGGGGTGGGGTGGGGTGGGGGTGGGGAGGATAAGGGGTTTTCCGTACTGTCGTACTGGGAATTTTTTGTTTGTTGTACTGGCGAACTGGGGAACCATTTAATTAAAGTGTGTGTGTCAACACACACTTTTATGTTCTTTCTTTATTTCTTTCTTTCTTTCTTTTTTTACTAACGAATTTGTCCGATACTTTTCTGTGACACTATTATACATTAAAAACTCCAAACTTGGCATGATTGTACCTGCACACAAAGAGTTGGGCCTTTTTATGCAGAGGAATGAAATGTTTAAAATTATGCAAATTAGGGGCATTTTAAATCTTGAATCTTCAATATCTTCAAAAATATAATAGGGATATCATTTCAACTTCTACAAAGGGGGTTATTGACCATTGCGCATGTAACAAATCTAAAGCAAAAGTTGCAGCAATTTAAATTATGCTAATTAGCAGTATCCGAAATTTTCAATCTTGAATATCTTCAACACTATAATAGATAGATATGCCATTCCAACTTCTACAACGGGGTTGTTGACCATTAAGCACCAAACGAATCAAAAACAAAAGTTGTAGCAATTTAAATTATGCCAAGTAACAGCATTAGAAATTTTAAATCTTAAATAACTTCAAAGCTTTAATAGATAGAGATGCCATTCCAACTTCTATTCTTGTGTTATGGAATAGTTGTACATTGCCACCCCAATATGCTTTGGAAACCCACACTGATTTGCTGTGCAGCAAATCATCTTTTCTAGTTTCCATACGTATACGTACCAACAATTATTTCTACATTTTCTTATTTTCCGTACCCTGTACCAGGGCAAAATGATTTTTTTGTATCCATAGGCCAGGGACCCTCCTTAACATCCCCCCCCCCCCAACATGGGGTCTCCCTGGCCAACAGCTAAACATGCTATTATGTTCCTCGACAACAGCTCAATATAACAGTTATGTCTCCGGTTAACTGCTAAATAAAATAAAATATCCCTGGCCAATAAGTAAGTTATTTCCCTGTACCCCGTCCATCGCTGTGTGGGTGGAGTCACATGATATGGAAGGTCAGTTGTTTAATTATATACAGCCAGCCCATCTGTCTGTCTTGTCGAACTGTAGTGTCTTCCTTAAACTTCTTGCCACGGTACAATACTCTGCTCCAATCAAGACAGGATCACGTCGTGGAGGAAAGCGCCGGGCTGTGTGGTGCCTTGTCTGTCCTGTCTCCTTGTCTATTCTCAGCAAGAGTGGTTAATATAGGACCAAGCCCTCCTCCCCGATTGCCTTCCATGACAGACTGCTAAGTAAACCACCTGGCAGCTCTGTGTCTTGGAATAAGATACGCTAAAACCAAACTGTTTCCCTGTAAATTGAAATATTACAACATAAATGTTCCAAGCCAATCGATAAACACGAATATTGTAGTTCTAGAAATATTCGTGTGTGTGGTTAATTTCGCAAACTTGTTTTTGAGTAAATTGTAAAAAATTTACGCATCTTAATTTAGCGCACCATGGCTTGTCTATTATAACCTTTTATTACGCAATTAATTTTGGCGCATCTTATTTTCGCGCATCAAGTACCAGCACGAAAAGCGCGAAATTAATCGAACGCCAAAATTTCCAGAATCACAGTATTTGGACAAGGGCCGGGGGGGGGGGGGGTAAAGAGGGGGCTCCGATTGGTTTGATATGGCTGCATGCCATGCAAATTTCTGTAGAAAATATAGACCATGGTTATAATGCTATTTTATATGGGCATGTCAGCCAGGTTCACTCCCGAATTATCACAGAACGAAGGACTGTTGAAAAAAATATGAGAAAAGTGTGGAAAGTGTACTACCTGGTATCAGGTACCTGCAGGCCTTTGAAAGGGGACATTGACAGTTCACGGTAACAATGTGAAACCACAATAGCCATATTTGGCATGAATTCCCATAACGGGAGGGCAAGAGAGCACAACACATGGCCTCCGAGAGATTTGCGGAGGGACGCGTGGTGGAGAACGATCTATCCGAACGATGTGGGTTTTAATCACTCCGACAGTTGAACCGAGTCAGACCTGATCAGATGGAATGGTACCTCCACAGGAAAGGTTTATGCGACGAGATCGTGCCTGCCGTTGTTGTCTGGTCACAGTGACACAGGCCAGGTCTGCGGTTTCAGCAAAACACTTCCCAGTCACCCACAGCCCATGCTGCATGCTGTAGGGTGCAAAGCATAATACCCCAGTGTTGCCGAGGCTGGCACCGTGTCAAGATTTGTCTTGGGGAAAAAGACACGTAAGAATGCAATCATATTAGCTGCGGGACTGCTCCAGCCCGTATAACTCAGCATGGAAGTAGGTTACAGACCGCAGTTGTGATTGGCTGGTTGGACATCCCAACGGAGATAGTCCTTAACTGTGAAAATACTGTGTTTTCAGCATGCTGCAGCTTCTATTTAAATAAAGTTAGCGAAGTCAGGTTTGCTGCATCACAGAGTTGCTTCATTGGTGGCCATATAGGTGCAATGTCTTCCAGACCAGTTGGGAACTTTATGGTGAGGAAGAACAATGATGTGACTCCGGCCAGAGCACATTTCAAACACCTGTATAAAGCTGAAATCCAGGTGTTGTTTCGTATTTCAATTATCACCAATAAGCTGGCAATCATATGACAAAAATCCATCTGTGTTTTTTTTCACATATTTATCTGTTAAATGCTGTTCACAAAACATTAAAATACCACTGATATTTTGGACGAAAAATGCTAATATGAAAAATAGAAGGATTTATGACTGTGGTCTGTGGCCAGTACCTGTATATGCTGGAAGATCCCTCAATTGAACAGGACGAAATGGGTTACTCTTACAAACACAAGGACAAGAGAATAACGGTTTCTTTTTTCAGTCACATTCTCTAAATGTCCAAGGTGCTTGCAATTGTCATCATGCTTAAAATATGTTTCTTTACTTCCAGAGATGTTAGCATCACCACTCCTTTTTCCCTTGATGGCGTATACTTTTCGCGGTTGCCTACCGCCAGAACAAATGTTTTGACAGCGATTTCTATGCTCGTGTCGCGTTTGAGGCCAGTTCTGTGATCCTACAGCCACATCTGACCAACCAATACAGCACCTGGTAGGGCAGCGGGACCCACATTCCTCTAGCCGAGATTGCCAAACGGATCTGCAATATGCCTGTGAAAGCAGAGGTACACTTGTAGGATAATAGAATCGCTGTTGATGCACACAAACTTCCAACAAGAAGAAGCGCCTTTTGAGGACCACACGATTATCCAAAAACAGACGACCCACATGTTTGCATTAAACTAACCAAACTTGCTAAGCCTCTCAACTTAACCATTCAAACACGCACAATTATAATCAACACGGGTGATCCCCCCGCCCCCCCTCCCGAGTATGTTATGCTCCTGGTCAACAGATTTACTTCCACACACACTGGGCACTTTTCTGTGCATTAGTGTCTAATTTGCACTAGATGAAGCTTTACACCATTATTTCTCCTAGAATGATCAATCTAAGCTTCTCTTGTCGCATTTCTTCTCGCTTCCCTTGGCAAAAATTATGACAGAACCCTAGCAAGTTACTGATTCGAACCGAAGTTTTTTGTGGGTTTTGTTTTAAACATCTTGGTTTATTACTATTAAGTTAGATAATTTTACAAATTTGGCATGTAAAGAAAGCAATACATATTAACACGATAAAATAAAAAAAACCCACCATAATCTTGTTTTGTCATGTCAAATTAGCAAAATTAAATACTGACACAAACCGTAAAATGACAAATGCGAAAAATAAAGCAAGCCCGAAATTTAATTGCCTTACAGTTTTTTTTTGCGAGCAGATTTCTCGATGATGATGCGTATAATTTAAATTGCTCCGTGAAAAATATATCCCTTTTTCAATTTTGGAGAACAACGTCTTTCATGAATTTTGTAGCCATTTTGCGCAAATATCAAATATCAAGCAGTTCACGAACTAGGGACCAAACAATCCCTGCATCCATTAAAACATTAAGCAAATTTTGGAAATTCAGTTCGTAGTGGACAATTATGAAATGACAATAATCACCATCATATATTTCAAAGTTTCAAGAAAAAACACATTTGGACTGACTGATGGTAAAAATAGGGGAACCCAGCAACCTGTTATACAAAAGAACAAAATTTGTCACAGCTTTAATTATAGGAGTGGCGAATAAATAATATTATAGAAAATCTGGAAAGGTTAGAGGCTGGTTCCGTTTGCAGATGAACGTGAACCATACCAAGAAACACGAAAATAAACGGGTAAATATAAGTAAATGAATGGGTAAGTGTATAAATAGATTGATACATAAATAATAAGTAAATAAATAAATAAATAAAAATAAATAAATAAATAAATAAATAAATAAATAAATAGATAGATAGATAGATAGATAGATAGATAGATAGATAAATAAATAAATAAATAAATAAATAAATAAATAAATAAATAAATACATAAATAAATAAATAAACAAACGAAGAGTTGTGCGCGTAGCACAGTTAGGATTGATTAAGTATTGTGGCCATAATAAAGTTTTCAGAAAAAAAGTCGTGTGATCAAACATTTCAGGCGCCTAACAAGTAAGAATGCAGCGAGTATAGGATTACCTTGATTGTGATGATTTGGGTTTTAAATTGCTGCCAATCTCAGATATCTTGAGAATCTGCCCACAAGCACCTCCTTTATGCCTTCTTTTCACAATATGGGCAACCTTTAGGAACGAAATGGAGCAAATAAAATAATGGTCACTATTTGTTTCCAAGGTAGGGTTCCACTTCAAAATTTCGCACTCTCTTCATTGTGATTTTATGCGATGCTAGACTCTGTTTATTGGATCTTAAGTGTTTCGTAAGCTACACTGAAAGAAAATATCTGATGCTTCAGATTAAATTTTCAATCGCGAATTCATTCTTTCATATGATGGAACTACGCACGTGTGTAGCCATTTGTGCTGCATGGATTCACATCATGAACTCCTATATATGATATCAGAAACTGGTGTTCCTTAAATGAAGCAGAATGGATACGTATTATCAGCAACTCACGAAAACTTGTACACTCATGTAAAAAGGCAGGAGTGCTTTTATTTTTGAAATACACATGCAGTATCATTCATCAATTTTATTCGATTGCACGCAAGCGTATGAAACATAAAATTTACCATGTTTGCAAGAGCTTTCTTGGTAGTTTTGCATGTCTGCTTATTTTGTTTTGTCCTGTTCGCTGTTCTCTCTCTCTCTCTCTCTCTCTCTCTCTCTCTCTCTCTCTCTCTCTCTCTCTCTCTCTCTTTTTGTTTTGTTTTGTGTGTCAACATTGAAACTGAACATTTCCAGAGAAATATCTAATCTGTCAGATTTTGGACTCCAATGTGTTACCAAATTTAAAACATTTTGTGAGGAGGAGGAGGAGGAGGAGGAGGAGGAGGAATTCAACTTCAATAAAGAAACTTGCCCACGATTTATACTCTCCAGATTTTATCTTAGACACGACCAAACAAAATTGATGACAGCAAGGTTAAGGGGAATCTAAAAATAGTTATGACTTATGAGAGGCTCTCAAAGTCAAGAAACAAAGCATGCAAGGCCAAGGGTTTCAATTTCGCCATGTTTAGCAAAACTGACATCCCCAGTGTAAGGTCAAGATCGAGGTTTAAACGGAGCATTTACTGCTGCCCCAAGATCCAACGGGAACACTGCCTCTGTCGCTGCAGGCATTGGCGTCACGGAAAATACTGCCCGAGGACTTGAGGTGCCCCCAACACTAGCTGTCTGACTTCAACCTGGTTTTTGTTGCGGACACTCTAGCCCGCGGCTGTCCAGGTCGCTACAAACTGTACTTGTCGCTCTGTTTTATCGCCCACCGCCATATTGCATTTGCTGCCCAGATGCACGTGAGTGCAATGGGCAGGTAGCACGGACTGACAGTGACGGCATGGCCTAGGCACACCAAACTGACCTTCTTCCGTTAGAGAACGCCTCCAGGCATCTAATATGACTCCGCTGTTTAGATTATTTATTGTCTGTCTCGCTGATTCCAAGAACTGGAGTATGTCCCTGCTTTGTGAACTGCTTTTCCTTTCCACGGTAGTGAAGAGAGACATATGAGACCTTGTAACCTGTTGATCACGCTTGCCAAGCCGGTGGCAACAGGCGTGAGAACGTACCTTGATTAAAAACCGATACATTTTTAGAACAAACTGACGCTCTTTTTTGCCTTGATTTGGAAATATTTTATATATTGGTTCTAAGGATTTTGGAATCTTCCACGGTGGTCTATTCCTGTAGCTCTACTCCAAAATTAAGGCAGTCTACGTGCATATTTTGACAAGTATAGCTTTGTCAGATGTTGTGTGGAAAAGAGTTTGTTTGCAGTAAATGTGATGATGATTTGATACACAAACTTGTGGACTCACTGTCATGTGTCCCCCCCCCAACCTTCCACCCACTTAATTGTCGCTGAAAGTGCTCACACAACCAGGTTTTTAAAACTAGGATGGTCACGCGAGTCTGCTGCATATTAAAGCCTGTGTTAAGGACTTTGGAATCAAAGGTGAACCATGGATTGTTATTTGTATTATATCATATTGGCATTTCTGCTGAACTTGTTGGAACATATGTATTAATTACTATGACTGTTGATGGAGCAGTTATAGCATCGAAGAGGAACAGTCTTAATTGAAAGGGCTACCCTTTCAAACAATGTTCCAGGTCATCAAACCAAACGAAACAGCTGAATGTTGCCAGGCCTAACCAGAGAGCAACCTCCATATTAAGATGAAAACACAATACGACACCATATATATTATATAGTACCATACAATAAAACGAAATTTATTACATTCGCAATTGCTTAATATTATGTCTGTTGTTAAGAACTCATACGCATGTGAAGCCGTTTTAACATATCCGAAAAAAACAACTGGATATCTCCAATTGGGATTATAGATACATTTAACTGGAATTACAGTCTGTAAATGATATATAGACATTACAAATTGGAATTATAGACATCTCAAATCAATTTTAGATATCTGAAAATTATTTATAGATATCTGGAAATGATTTCTGGACACATAGAATAAAAAATGGAACTATATGATTAACTTTTGGATATCTAAAATTCAATTTCAGATATCTATCAATCGGCGATCATCCTAGATAATTGAAATGAGTTTAAGATATCGCTAATTTAAATTATAGATATCAATAATTCATTTTTAGATAGTTGTAATTTACCATCTTTTCAATTAACTGAAGTTAAAGATACACATAAAGATGGCTGACTCTTAATACCCAGAAAATAATTCATGCTCCCTTGTTGCAGCATATTTTGGTAGCCTGGTTCCCTGTCACTCACTACTTGAGGGCCTATGCGACATAATGATCGCATTGGGAAATGTCTGTATAATGCAGAAAAATAGCATTGATGTGTAAATGTAATAGTGTTGCATGTGATTTTCAATAATAATTCCACAGTTTCCTACGATTTCATGTAGACTATAGTGTGGCTGTGTAATCAGGTATAGCTGGCAGGCATGTCACATTGAAATATTATTTCTCTTCAATTTCTGACATTGTGAAATACACAAAAAACGCCGGCAAAACTGGTGCAATATATTACTGTTTTACAATTTCATCAAAAAGCTTAAAATTTAATCTTACTACATCAGCAAAATACATTCTTATTGTGTTATATTGTCTATTGGGACCCACCCCTTCAGCGGAAAGCACAAACACACGAACTGGGGGCAGGGAACCAGCCTAGCTCCAATCAGAGAGCATTCGGAGTGGTCCTTGTCACATAGCAAAGGTGGCCATCTTGGAGCATATATCTAAATTATTTTTTGGTATCTGTAATTCCGCCATCGTTTCAGATATATATATATATATATATATATATATATATATATATATATATATATATATATATATATATATATATATATATATATATATATATATATATATATAATTTTTAGATATCTTTAAATATGGCCTTCGTGTTAATCTTCCCCAAGCAAAGGGAAAGTTTGGCATAGAAAAGGTTAAGAGCTCCTACGAAAGCAAAGGTGTAGTAGAAAATGGTTTCTGTCTACGTGAGGTGACTGAAAATTATATACGAGGGCTTACGAAGAACAAAGAAAGTGGAAAAAGCACTGGATGGATAACATACCAGCTAGGTTTGTCAAGGACGGTGCATAAAATCTAAAAAGATCCTTTGCACACATTATTAAACTATTTAAAAGGACATCACAAGTTCCAAGTGAACTTAAATCAGCTAATGTTGTACCCCTTTATAAAAAATAGGACAGGTTTGATGCTAACAACTAATGGCCAGTGTCTATTTTGTGTGTTTTGTCAAAGATCATTGAAAGGTCGATACATGATCAACTCATGAAGCAGCTCAGAGAGAAAAGTATTTTGTACAAGTTCCAGTCAGGTTTCTATCCCCAGTATTCGACAGACAATTGCCTATTACACCTTACCGATTTTGTGAAGGAAAATACTGACATGGGAGTTATGACTGCTACGGGACTATTGGATTTACGAAAGGCTTTTGACACAGTGGACCATCAAATACTGTGTCATAAGCTATCATCGATTGACCTAGACAGTAATTCTGTTAAGTGGTTTGAATCCTATCTCAGTGATAGGTCACAGGTAGTGAATGTAAATGAAGAACTGTCTGATGTAAGGCCCATTACATGTGGTGTGCCACAGGGGTCTATCCTAGGACCCCTATTATTTAAAATCTATGTAATTGACATGGAGATTGCCGTCAACTGTGGTCTCATGCTCTATGCAGATGAATCAGCTCTTTTAGTCAGCGGCGAAGATGTAAAACAAATAGAAAAGAGATTCAGTCACAGCATAGAATCCACAAGTGAATGGCTAATTGACAACAAATTATCTCTACATCTTGGAAAACGGAATCCATATTGTTCGGACCTAGAAACCAAATAAAAAACACCAAGTTATCAGTGTAATGTGCAGGCAAAACGATTCAGCAGAAACAAATTGTAAAATATTTAGGTCTTTCTATAGACAGTTCATTATCTGGAGAGGTTACAGCAAACGAGACTGTCACAAAATGCAACAGCAGAAGTTTTTGTACAGACATACTGATTCCCTAGATGTGCACACCAAAAGTTATTATGTCTCGTTGATTCAGTGTCACTACGATTATGCATGTTCCAGCTGGTACTCATCGGTCTCAGCTACTATAAAACATAAATTGCAAACCAATCAAAATAAAATGGTCAGATTTGTGCTCGGTAAAGGACCTAGAGCACATGTAGGCAGCTACAGAGAATAAGTTGGTTAGATGTAGAGAGTAGAGTAAATCAGATAATATATATATATAGTAATGTAACTGTATGACCCTGAATAAGATCCATCAATTAATCAATCAATTTGTTGCAACGCAAAACGGGATGCTTTCTAGATTGCCGCCAACTTCAATATCTATAAAGACGGCCAGTTTCTTGAAACGTGAAAAAATGTATTGAAACCAGGTGTTCCTCTGAGTTATGGCGAGGATGGGAGATCTTGGATGACACGAGCCATGCTGGGGAAGGACATGCTATTGATCGCAATATCGGAACAATTGGGCAGCTTATTGGCCACAGAGCCAATTGTCTCTGCCACATTTGATGCAGTGCGCATCAAGTTTTGGCGCCAATAGTGTATGCAAGACTGGTCCATGAATTATATTCATGGGCTTTAAAATTTAGACATCTTTACATATATATATATATATATATACATACGCACACACACACACACACACACACACGTATACAACATGTTTAGATATCTTTGAAGATGGCCGCATTCTAGATATCTGAAAATCAATTATACATTATTCATAGTTCATTTTAGATAGCTATAACTGATTTTTAGATGTCTATTATTATGTTTGCTTTAAAGATATCTAAAATTGATTAAATATCTATAATTCTAATTTTAGGTATATAAAATTCGGATTAAATGTTATAATGGCTTGCCATACGTACGAGGCGACAAACACTAAAATTATTTTCATTCAACAAAGAAAAAAAACCCGCAAGAACAATACCAAAATGCAAAGAAACATAAATCAAGCTAAAAACAAAAACAAAACAAAAAAAAAAAAAAACGAAGAAAAAAAAACAGAAACAAAGCAAGCCAAAGAAACAAACAAAACAAAAACAAAACAAAAAAACACACACACACACACACAAACAAAATCACCCCCCCAAAAAAAAACAAACAAACCAAACCAAACCAAGATGTCCAAGAAATTAAGATAATTGAAAGCATGCTTCCTTAGCGAGTAAATTGTCCTTCCTACTTTATCCTATTAACAGCGATGGCATGAGACTGCAACTTTAGTATATAACGTGTCACACTGCAATATACTGTAATAGAATTGGTGGTGTATTAATTACCGGCCACTAACCACATTTTGGTTATAATATGTCAGGGATCTGACACTGTGTTGATGTAATCACTCTGTACTTTATTGTAATTTAACAGAAATTTACTGTATTTTATAATGACATTAATATAATGTAATAACAGTTTACTGACAATGGATCATTTGCAGCAGCGTTGACAGTAAAATATCATTTTATTCCATCACACTTTTACAGTATACAACCTTCCGGTTTTCCTTTTCCTCACTGCATAGTTTTGCATGATTATTTATGGGCTGATTGATTTTCTTCTGGAAACATTGGATTGCTCTCGCGGAGCAAAATTGACATTTTCTTTGAATGCCGGAATAAACGACATCAAGAAGTTAATTTTGAGCAAAATCACCTCCGTTGAGATAGTCAGCGTTAAAACCGTTTGTTCGAATTTCGCCGAGAGACAATTCCATTAAAAAAAGGAAGAAGAAAAAATCCGTTCCATGCATGTATCAAATTTACCATTTAACATAATGCACAGTTATCCTGAACATTAGTTTCCCATTAAGTTGCTGCTACATCAGTTGTCATCGTGTAACTTTACCCAAAATGCTTATTTTGCATGCGCCAGGTGCAACACTTAGTTGAAATAAAATAATACCCGCATAGTTCTGCACTTCTTGCTAGTTGCGTGTTCGCTACCTCACCTGATTGTTATCTGGATGTCATATATTTACATGTTTTTATCCATCTGTCAGTGTGTAAGAGGTCTTACCGCAGGCTCGGCGAGTGTTGATCAATGATATATTAATGTAGAATATATTTCAACTGAACTTTTTATTTTGCCTAGATGTCTTTTAAAGCCGATTTGAAAGTTTGCTGTTTCACTTAAGCGCAAAGCAAATATGCATATTTAAAAGCATATCATTGGAACGATTATGATCCACAGACAACAAGTCTATAGAAGTTAGTATTTTGCAAAATATAACAAGTCATGCATAAAACATATTTATCTTTTGTAAAATTGTAAAGAAAGAAAAAGCCCGAAATAAAAACAAATCGAAACAAACAAACACACAAACAACAAACAAACAAATACAGCCAAATATAAAAAAAAAGAACAATCAAGCTGAAGTGTGAATGAGGATATAAGAAGAGCGAACACATATGAAGAAATGCTTGAATATGCAATCAAATGAACGAAAGGGGAGAAATGGAAAAGTCACATTACTGTTGATGGCACTGCTAGCCGAGCCCATAGTCCAACCACCCTCTGCAGCAGCGGCCTGTTGGGATGGGTTCGTGTTCACCCTGGCACCAGTGTTGTAGTTCAGCTCAATTTGATAAGCGTGCTGAAAGCAAGCGGGGATTAGTTCTGCTGAGCAGGCTATTAGTATTGCTGACGCAGTCTTCCAACATTAGTGAAACTTTATTCCTTTGTGTTTGTCTTGGAATGAGTATGAAAAAAAATCAAACTGAAAGGTACACCTCCGACACTTCGGCCCCAGGTAGCTGAAATTATGACATGTTCACAAAGCTTATTATGTTTGTGTTCGAGTATAGACATGTAATTCTTTCCTAGTGTTCTTTATTCCTTTTTTCTTTCTTCCTTGCTTATCTTTCCGCTTTATTTCTTGTTGGATGAATCTCACACACGGTGCAAGGCAGAAACTTAATTCTTCATGAATATAGCACGTATGGTTAAGTTTTACATATCATTCATAATGGCCAAAAGGTTGAAAATCATGTAAATGATGGGATTTTAAGGGCCATTTGAAAATTTAAATCTCTTCTGGCTTCCAAAGTATTCAGCATAGATGCTCAAATATTTTTCTGTTGGTACATTTGTTTGGGCTGCGCATCTATTCGATACCCTACAGAGTTGTTGAATATTAACTTTATGCTAATCATGGACACTTTTAAACTTTTAAGTTGAATATTTTCAGAACTTTTACAGAGTTGCCATTCTTAGAATCCATTCTTAGCTTTGTGCTTTAGGTGCTTCATCTGTACACAAAAGGGAACTATAAAATTTATATTTATTCTATTTTGGGCCAAATGAAAATTTTTAAGTTCAATATCTTCAAACAAACCTTTTCTAGAAAGAGGTGCCATTCCCAGTTCAATATCTGAGTTTTGTGCTATAGGCAACCCCGAAGGTAGGCAAACGAACGTAGATGAATTTCAATGTATGCCAAATTCAATGAACTTTTCAACAATACACATCCCCCCACCACAACATAGAAACTGGTTAGTGTTATCTGCCTCCATGCTCATACGTAATATTTTGCATGCATAATATATCAGCACAGCCAGTCAGACACTTGGCTACTTACTCCATGATCTTATATATATATATATATATATATATATATATATATATATATATATATATATATATATATATATATATATATATATATATATATATATATATATATATATATATATATATATATATATATATATATATATATATAAATATATATATATATATATATATCTGTGTGTGTGTGTGTGTGTAAATATATCCTGTGTCAGTACAGTTCTAAGCACTGTGCCTCACTGCCTGGAGCTATGGGTGCGTGCCCTTAATCGCTAGAGGACTCTGGTCGTCTGGGTAGACGCCTGCCTGCAGATGCCATCCCATATTACAAATATTACTATTAAAGCATAACAATCTTCCAGTTCACAATGACTGTTTTGATAACTTTGAGGATAAATAACCACTCAAGCAGAGCGTGAAACAATTAAGGTGTGACTACGCGAGCCTGCTGCTGGAGACATTTTTTTTCTTTTTGTAACCAAGGACCAGAGACTTGTTATTCACAGGTACTTCAGTGATCAGCATCAGATCAGTCCTATATATATATATATATATATATATATATATATATATATATATATATATATATATATATATATATATATATATATATAAATATATATATATACATATATATATATATATATATATATATATATATATATATATATATATATATATATATATATATATATATAAATATATATATATACATATATATATATACATATATATCGTATATGTTGCTTTGAATAATGTATATATGTCAAAGTATATACTAAGCCACCTATCCGTACAGGGCTGACCCTCTCTGGAACGGGCACCTGCCAACAGAGGGCACTTTCACATTTACTTGAAAACAGTGTCTCTCCACTTCTGACTTGATCAGAATGTTAACTGGTATTCGACACTTATCAAAGTTGCAGATAAGCCATCACGTTACATAACCCCTCAGTAGGGTGCGTATGTTTTCTTCGATGCCAGCAGGATGAGCACATTTATATCATGTGTATGATCACATCTATTTACCACTTGTATAAAAACCCACCGGTACTTTCGGACCTGTATCCACTATCGGGACAACCTCCTCCACTAAGCTTCCTCTTTGATGCAGTGGGGCGCTTGGCACTCAGCCTATTGCAATTGCTGACCCTGAATTCACTGCCTCAGGGCAACTTCACTATCTGATACAAAACCTATATTATAGGGCCTACAACTGGTAACTGTTTGTTATTGTATTTACATTTTCAGGTAATGCTCACTCTGGAAAGTGTCCCATTATATATTTTATATTACATTCACTCGACAAATTAACCTTCCTTCAACACCAATCACATATGCATTTTGGATGATACCTCTTCAAAATATCCTATCGACTTGGCTGCCATTATGAACATTGCAATTCCGCACCCAGTGCCAATAGTTTTGTAAATGAGCATTGGGACGATCTTGCCACGTGGGGGTGGGAAGAGGGACTATAATGTATGAAACCAAAAATATATATTTTGCGAATATTTCAGAGCATCAATAATGATATGATAAATGCTATGGCCGCGATTCACTTTGATATTCAAATCATATGTATTTTTGTGAGACTGTCCCGCAATCATTTAATCATTAAAGTATTTTGAAGACCGTTTGCCCTGGTAACTCGGAGAACGGACACCTGGAGGCCTGCTGAAAACACGTGGCCGCGATTCACTATGATTTTCCTTTACCACAATGCATTGCACCATGTTTATAAATAACGATCACCCTGTGTGCATGCATGCCACGTTGGTATCGTGTTGCATTTGGATTTATGACCAATGGAGGATAACTGCTTTAGACACAACCGAGCGGGCAGATTAAAGTTTAGATAGTAAGTCATCTTTTAAAAATACATTGACGACCGTTTGCCCTGGTAACGCGAGAACGGGCACCTGGAGCCTAGCGATAGTAGATACCGATACTGCACCACCGTGGCTATATGCAGCAGCTATGCTTTTTTTCCCAAAGGGATTTGCATCAGAAAAATAAAAATGTGTCAATATTTGTTGTGTTTGTCTTGCTCTCTGATCGAGGGCGCCGGACTGTGGGCGCGAGTCATTTTAACTTGAATGACTCGCGCCCAAAGTCTGGTGCTCTCGATCAAAGACCAAGACAAACACAACAGATATTGACACATTTTTATTTTTCTGATGCAAATCCCAGTGCGTAACATTCCCGACAAGTTGAAATAAAAGGCTGTCTTTGAGTTGAATTTATTGTAAAATAATGGCACGTTGGCATTACAATTCTTGAAAAATGCTATAGAATTTATCCAAAATAAGTATCCTCATGTGAAGAAGTTGAAAAAAGATGCTCCAAGGAATCAAAATTTGCTGCTACAGAGATTTCTAGTTTGACAGTACTGTGGTTGTTTGCGTCAGGTCATTCAACATGCCAAAAGTGCCTGTGCCGAAAAAAATTGGTCGTTTTGACCAGGTGGGAGTGGGTCGGTAATTGCAGGTACTGCTGTACAATGATTATACCATGCAGAACTTGCCAGGGTATATCAAAGAGAGTGAATGTAAGAAAATTTTCAAAAATAAGGTGAAATCATTCTTGCTGCATGACTGCGATGAGAGGGACCACTTTATATATTTTTAATTTCCGTATCTTAGTGTCATAAAATTATGCTTTTGGTGCTTATATTTATTTATTTATTTATTTGTTTATTTCATATATTAATTGATTGAAAATTTAAATCTATCTTTTAATTCATAAATGATTAAAGCATTTCAGCAACAAACCTGTGCAAAACAATTTAATATTTTTCTGATTTCATACTTGCTATTTTCATGTTGTGGTCCACCATGGAAATAAGCCAAGGCAAGATTCCTTAGGTATTTTGTGCTCCCATTTCATGCATCATAGTTGGGTGTGCTTTCAGCACTTTTATTGCCCAATGCTGTGTAAATAAAATATTATCAATCAATCAATCAATCGATCAATCAATCGATCAATCAACATTCAGTGATAAAAGTTGAGAACATTTAGGCCTGGCGATTATGTTACTGTTTAGTTGTTTTTCTCCTCTTGCTTTTGTAGAGAAAATACTCAACTTACTAATTGCAGGATAATTTATCTGTTAATTTTCAATTCAATATGTGTGAAAAATTCCCTAAAGCGTTACATGTATCAATACAATAGTTGTCTTATCTTAATTGATAACATGGCGATGGTCTTTTTTTTTAATTTATGTTTTACTAATTTTTGCTGATTTTCATCAGATTCTTGTACAATCTGAGGGAAAATAGCCAACTCAGTACAATAATGATTAAAATGTTGTGATTTCGTTAACCATGTCATGGCTAGAGTTTCCACTCGAAATTCCTCAGAATGCACTTTTTTGCATGCTCAAATTTGAATTTTTTCCGGGAAGAGGGGGTGGGGGGTGCGCCCAGACCCCCGTAGCATGCCTTCGGGCGCTTGCTTTGGCCCTTTGGGTCACATATGTCTCATGTGGGCCACTGACCAAAATTAAGTACTTTTTTGGACCACTTGGGTCGCCCAGTTTCTAGCACTGGCCTGGGTCGATCAATATTTATTTGGAAAGGGCGGATTGAGAGTGAGAGTTCTTCTTCTTCTTCTTCTTCTTCTTCTTCTTCTTCTTCTTCTTCTTCTTCTTCTTCTTCTTCTTCTTCTTCTTCTTCTTCTTCTTCTTCTTCTTCTTCTTCTTAAGACGACACGATCATGAGATCCATAAGGCTACAGTCTTTATTTTATATGACCTTACACCGACAGACCACCTGCAGTATGTGGCCACTTTGGGCTTGTCGGAGGGATGGCCTTTTAAAGGAGGGACTACTCTATTGATATACATTGGTAGGTGCTGTATTTGGCCTCCCCATCAGCCAAGAAAAAGTGACCGTACAGCATAGGACCTTTGACTGCAATTGAATTGACAAAGAATCTGACTTTGTCCAACAAATGTGACAGTGGCACGCAGTGTGGCTGTTCACAGCCGTGCCCGACATGAAGCAGGTATACCAGTGTGTTTGCCATGGTCTTGCATCTGACGAGTACACATTGCTAGATGTGTTATGTTTCCATCAATTATACAAAAAATCTCCAGCATTTGGAGGTTTCAATCCCCATAAGATTAAAACAAATGGAAAGACTGGAGACATTATAGTGATATTATTGTGGTTCACCTTGTCAACATGGGATTGTGGATATCGAAGGCTAGTTTGTTGCTTAATTCACACAAACACACGAAATACACGCACCACAGAAGAGGATTTGGGGGGGGGGGTGCATTAATCTGATATATGCAGGAAATAATTTTGCCCCAGTACAGATTGTTCCAAAATAGTGGCCAGTGTGAAGTACAGCAAGTGAGAAAGCTTCCAGGATGTGGGTATGGAAAATAAGTATGCCAGCAGGCAAATGTCCCTTTGTGCCCCCCGGCACCCTTACACACAGACAGATAAATGCAAGTCATATGCAGTTGAAAATTAAACTGTTTCATATCTGACAGAAGATTAAGGATACATGTATAATTTTATCTTCCCTGATTATGGATAATCACCTATACTATGGTGGCTATTCCATAGTATATGTCATTATCCATAAGAAACAGTTTAATTTTAACAGCACATTAGTTGGAAATTAAGGGGACCATTATCGCTGACAACACACTTTTCAAACACAGACAAATTTGCTTTTAAACCAATCTTTGTTTTCTGGTTTAAATACTCGCATTCCCAAAATATTCTGACCTACATAAATTCAAGATGTATTCCTCCTGAATAGATCAAAATAAAATGTGGAAAAGTTTCATAATTTTATGAAATGTTTTATTGACACCGAAAAAGTCCTTTGGGTGAGAGCTGTTTACATTTTTGTCACAAACGTTTGTCCTTTCCCGACGATTTGCTTAATTGGAAACGTTTATCTGGTTTCAAATTTTTATTTATATCAAGCCTGTTATAAGCGTTGGTACTTTTAATAGTAGTGGTGCATGCAATTTAAGACCAACCCTACTGCCAGCAAGCATTGGTCTGATATTGAAGGTGGTCTTAAAATACAGGCACATTATCAAAGAAACTCTGTTGCCGTGAAAGGGTGGTCTTAAAGATAGACGGTCTCTCAACAGAGGTGGCGTTTGGATTGAGTACTGTTGTCTTCACATTGATTTTTTTTCTATCCACGGACATGCTACAATTTTCAGCACACCTTGTTTTTCGTGTCTTGTCCACTCTGAGCCCGCTGACGCAAGGCGAATCTTCTGACCGTTCTACGTAAGAATAAAAGAATAATCTCCACCAAGCTTTCTAATGCAAGACGGTAAACAATGTACACTTTTAAAAAGGAAGGCGATTCGAAACTCATGTTTCATTTGGCTGGTTTCGCCAAACGGGGCAAAGTAAGGAAACTGGTCAGAACTGTTTATAACTTTAAGCACAATGTCACGATAATTCTTGCCACCGAAATAAATTCGGATATCGCAGGAGACACCGAGAGGAAATTTATTATTCAGTCACACTTTGTCAAAGGCAACCTATTGATGAAATAAGAATTATTCCAAATTGTCTCTAAAATAATTTAAATTTAAAACACAAATGCCATTGAAAAATGTGAGAATCAAGTGAAATGCTGATCAACAACACTGCATCGGAGTTTTTGTAAAGTTGCTTTGCTTAAAATTCACGGATGACGAGTGGACTTTTAGGGAGATGTTTAATTTTCGATTTAATTCAAATGTCATAGTATTTAAACTAAAGACTTTATTGAAATTTAAGATACAGTCCTAAAGCCAGGAACGTGCCTTATCAGTTTTCATAAAGAGGATGTGTCCTAGACAGGGGTGGTGCTGTTTTAATTGCTGTTATTAATTCAATATATAATAAAAAAAATAAATACAAACACTTCACTAGAAAATTACAAAATATGTAATGCGATAAACTGTTAAAAACGTCTGACAGTCTGAAAGGTCAATTTGCCGTTTTTAATTTGTTCTGCAAAAAATTATGTTTTTGTTGTTAATTAGACACATTAATAATTTTGTCCTGTATGAATAAATTTCGGCCTGGTAATTATACGGTTAAGTGATTTTATTTGATATAAACTCTTGTCATATATCCGTGCAATGGCTAAAATAGTGAGTATAACCGAATCATCACAGTAATATCTGTACGCCTGGAAATGCGTGTTTTTTATGTGGAGAAGTGGGAAAAAATGCAACAAGTAAAGATAACTTTGCTACAATTGCTACAGAGATTTGTAGCTGGACAGCACTGATGGAATGGAAGACTCAGTATAAAGATGTTGGGGCACGTGATTGACATATAACACGCATTCCTTTCATATTCAAAGTGCAGCCCCCCACCCCCCCACCCCCACACACACACGCACACACCACCGAACTCTAAATCAGTGGTTGTGACTAAAACAGAACATAACTCCATGCATCCGGACCTTTCGCACAATTTCGTTTGGGTGCAGCTTTTTTGTGTCTGTCATTGATTTGCTGTTCTAATATTTTTATCATGAAATTGTTACTGCCAGATTACTTAATAACATATTCATTCATTCATTCGGCCGGTTGGTCTTTCATTCATGTATTCTCTTTCCATTCATTTATCTATTTGTTTATTTTCAATATATTTCTATATTTATTTATTCATAAATTTAATATATTGTAATTATATTTTAATTTATTTCAATAGTCACATGTTTGGGGGCAATAAATGTCTCGTTTTGTCACTGAATTTGGCACACAATTTGTGCATGAGGAACTAATAAACTTACTTCTTTTCCTTTATGAAGATTCATATATTATGTCTATGACCTTTTCAAAAAAACAAACAGAAAATATATAAAGTGAGTGGGGTTAAATTGTGTAAACAGTCATATCAAATTCCATTTTCTTTTTGCCGTCAGTTTAAAGGGATGGTTCAACATTTTCATCATTTTTGAATTAGTACTTACAGTACGCAAGGGGGCAGGGGGTTAAATGGGTCGGTACACTTTCAAAGGATATGGAAAATGATGGTCAATTTTTGGCCTGTTTTGTGCAATTTTGCTATGATTTGGGGGGGGGGGTAATCAAATTTAAAGTACTAATTTGGGGGGGAGGGAGGGGGTCATGAAATTTAGTACCCTAAGTACTATTTAAAAAAATGATGATAATGTTGAACCATCCTTATCCCTGACAACAAGACGAGAACGCTAGCTTATGTTACATCACATTATCATGCGATAAAGTAACGGTATTTAAATTGGCGGCTAGTGCAATAAAATATTTTATGTCCACCTGAACAAATTTTAAACAGATTGCGTATCATTTCAATTCCCTTTTTGAAAAAATTACGGGCGCAATACTGCCAATAGTACAAAAAAGCAAAAGGGAACGAAAGCAAACAAATATATATGTAAAATAAAAACAACAACAGAGACTTAAAAATAAGGTAAAACAGTGCGTAACCATCTCCTGCGTATTAAACAAAATAGCTTCACAATATTCATTATATATATATATATATATATATATATATATATATAATGATGTTTTTATTCATATATACGGATGGCCGTTGTTGCTCCATCAAAGCAGACATCAGCACATCAGCACTGTCAACCTACGGATCCACAATATAGGCATACTTATATATATATATAGATATGTATATATTATATTATATTGTATTGTATATATTTATTTTCAAGTGTGTTGATGAAGGGAATATACCAATTGTGGTATAAGTTGTCCGCAACAAACCTCCAGGCCCATGATACTTTGATTACAGGGCCCCGAGGCCAACATCTGAAAACAGATCAAGCATGAGTGCTAGCTCAAGCTGCAAAGGTATTCAGGCTACGCAGAAAACCTCTTCTTTCATTTCTTGGAAAACGGTTTCAAAATGCCTCGGGCAGTTTTGATCCTCCTTTCACAAGTTACATAACGTTGCGTTTTTGTGCGTGGGAAGCGGATAAGGAGACCGCGCGAACACTGCCGTTTTCAGAGGGACCATGCTTTCCTTGGTCTCCAAGGTAGACTCCTGCAGCTCCATACCATCAACTAGAGGAACTCATCTGTCGCGCAGGCAACATGCTCAATTTTTTGTGGTTTTCTTGGAATTGTGTTACAGAGTCCCTCCCAAGATTGATTAGGTTGCCACCAGATGGCATGCTGCAACGGTTTGAATTTGATTTTTTTTTGTGTCAGGACACAAGATTGCGGGGAGGCGCCACGGACAAACAGCTTTTTCTCCCCATCGGAAGGCACAGCAATTGAAAGAAACACATTAGAGGCTCTTAATGACTTGTTTTTTTTATTTCGTTTCGTTTTTTTTTTATTATTATTATTATTATTATTATTATTATTATTATTATTATTATTATTATTATTATTATTATTCATTTTACCGGCTTCTGCTCTCTTCTATAAACTCAACAAAGTATCTATTCTACAAATTATGTTACTAAACAATGTCCTTGTAAACTGGTGTATATTTTTTTTTCTGAAAGAAAATCCCGACTCTGACTGGGATAAACAGGGCTGTGAGAGAACAACATACTTGCTCAAAATCTGAGGGACTGTCCCCTTTTTGCGACTTTTTTGTGTCCTGGTATTCAAAATTTATATCCTTGCTCTTAGCCACTACCTTACTAAGGAACAAATAGACATGATAATTGTCAAACTGAATTAAACACTGAGACGACAGTTTGGTGAATTTACACATAACGTCTTCTTCGTGGGGAAGCTCATGTAGGTGATAAGTTGAGTTTGAAGACATAGGAAAATTGATAATTATAAGAAGCCCCCCCCCCCCCAAATAAAAGTTTCTTATCAACTTGCAGGTCATAAAAACCTAAAAAAGTTCGCGAATCTGGCTTGCCAAAAAGGCCTCTTCATTTTGCCACTCCAACATTTTTTTTCTGATGAGAAATTTTAATGTATGTTGGTCTTGTCATGAACATGTTTCAAGAAAGAAAACCGAAAGGAAGAAGAAATAAGAACAAAACCAACGAAAAAACAAATTTATTTTCATGACACCTGAATGAGATCTAACGGTATTAAGCTTTTAGCTCTAATCACTTTACAGAATTCTTCATAGAAAATATGAAACCTGTCTTTATCAATTTTAGACAGAAGCAACGGCATCGCTCAGAGGGGGGACACTTAACCCTCAAACTGGCGAAAATATAGCGATTGTGATGCACACATCAACCAATTGAGGGCGCCACCAGCTGATGTGGCGAGGACTCATTTCAATGCGCACCTTTCCTCAGTTTTTTTTTATTTATTTTTGTTATTGCAGTGAGGAATTTGAGTTGCATAAAGACCAATATCCAGGACTATTTGGAAAAAGAAAATATAACGACCAAGTTGCTGCTGGACGGTTAATCACTTTCCCTTGTCAGAAAGTTTTGAATTTTGACTTTCTTGACCAAAAATGCTGGAGAAGTATATTTTGACCAAGCTGGAGTCTCAAAGCTGGTCATCGAAATTACTTGTTTCGCACGGAATGTCCGCAAAACACATGTATAGCTGTTAAATTACTATCTCTTGCATCAGCTGTCTAGCATCGTGTGTGTCATTCGCGTGACTTAAATACTGATTTGACAGCAACTTTCGTCAGGACGCAGCTGTGTGCTCGGTGGCCAAAAGGCGCCAAGGAACGACGTTAACCGCTCTTTTCCTGATTCATCCACCAGGGGTCACCACGCACCTACTTACATTCGTTAAGTCACTTAGTTTTTGCATTTTAAAACAATTTTTCGATGTTAAATGAATGAGCGGATATGGATGATAAATAAATAGATAGGGAGGTACGTTTGTATATTGATAGTAAATTGCATGAATGAATAAATAAACAAACCACCAAACAATCCAGCACGTCAACTGCGCTTTTATTGTTTATAACAGTCCGAAAAAGAAAACGAAATTTTATAAATAAAGGAAGTGCATGCAGTTCTGCAACAAACCAGCGCAAAATTGTAATCACAGGCGAAATGACAGTAATGTGCTGGCCGAATATTGCCAGTAGTGCGTCCAATCTAAACTTTTACAATGTATATGATCAGCATCTCAGTGGGAATATGTTCTTATCAATAAGTCCAATTTACATATCATGCGCCATGTGTTCTTCATCCCCGTACTGGCTGTTGGCTTGTTCTGTATCCCTGTGTGCTCTGTATGAACGATGTAAACATCAATTAATAGGTCATTTATTTTGTCTCAGAATCAATGACACAGCTTAGCGTGACACCAAATTTCGACCAACAGTCAGCTGGTACAGATAATCATGAGCTCACTTTAATAAATTTTTCCAGGCAAGGCGGCCAATAGCGACTTCGGTGTTCAACCTGCAGTTCATATTGAAATTTTTGGTTCTCTCTCTCTCTCTCTCTCTCTCTCTCTCTCTCTCTCTCTCTCTCTCTCTCCCTTTATATTTTCATGATGCAGAATTGTTAGAGAAACACCCGGCATATCTTTTTAATCAGTCCTTGATCTTTTGACATTTCCCCGCTGAAATCCACCAAAATGCCCTGATGTACATTATCGTCTGCTTTTTTAATGTACTTTAATTTCTCGCTAAAGAAAATAAAAAAAATCTAAGCAGGTCAACAGCTCACCTTGACGTAGTAATTAGTGCGCCCAACCCGCGCCAAAGAAAGCAGTTGACTTATTCCTACCACGGAACAATTAGTATACGCGTGTGTGTATTTTTCTTTCTTTCTCTTTCTTTCTTTCTTTCTTTCTTTCTTTCTTTCTTTCTTTCTTTCTTTCTTTCTTTCTTTCTTGCTTTTTTTTGTCCTTTAAATGTTTATGTGTGACCAATAGTACAAGTACCAGTGTTACAAGAAGAAAGCACGTTTTCTCAGAACCAACGAACCAATATTTGTGCTGAATTTCACATTTTTGCGAAGTAGCGGAACACATTACACAACAAATAATGTCAACCAAAAATTGTTCCACGGCATGTTGGCGACACACCAACGATAAAAACAGCGATTTCCTGACATATATATATATATATATATATATATATATATATATATATATATATATATATATATATATATATATATATATGTATATAAATAAATTTATAAATAATTATATATATATAAATAATTATGACCATATATATATATATATATGTATGTGTGTGTGTGTGTGTGTGTGGAGAGAGAGAGAGAGAGAGAGAGAGAGAGAGAGAGGAAGGAGGTGATTTCCTTTAAACCTTCCACAAATTAAAAATACTACTTTATTATATATCTTTACGTCCATAGGCTGTATATTTGCAGCAAGACATAACAGACCAAATAATGACACAAGCAGTCTTTTAAATGTCTAATCTTGTTGTACACAATCTGATCTGAAATAATTGCGCATGTTCGCAAGTTCGATTTACAACATTATCTTTAAACAATTTTGAAGATATGCTGCACATTTGAACTGATTAGAATAAGTGAAGTAGGTTTAAGCCTAGCGGCCAGTACTGCAGATGCTTACTCGGTGTCATGGACAGCCCGGAAGTGTCTGTCATTTTGTTCCCATTGAAAAGCATTATATCACGTGATGCTCCTTGCATCCTCTCTGATAATCCATCTTCTATACGAAGCGGGGTCGTTTGGGAACACACATCACACATGCACTGCCCTTTCAAGACCCGTTCAGTACACTGCAGTATTTTGTCATGACGCTCACATAACGGCGCCCCTTTTACAGCGTATTTTGCTTGTCAGCTGCAGGCTCCTCTCTCCTTCTCCTCCACCCCCGTCGGGGGGGGGGGGGGGTGCGGCTCGACCTTGCAAAGCCCCACCCTTTTTTAGGACACTTTTTCCACAAAAATGACGCCTTTGTTAGGGATTTTTTTAACCGAAATAGTAGAAAATATTGTCCAAAAGGGCGTGAAAGGTGCTCCAGGAAGAAAATTTTGACTTTAGTTAGGGTAAATGTCCCGACAGGTGGGGCCATACAGCGAAAAATATCCTTTTACGGAATTTTTGGTAAAATACTGAACCTTTGTTAGGGAACTTTCCCTGAAAAGAAGGGCCTTCACAGCGGCACATATCCAGTATCATCAGTATTCGGAGTCCCCCACCCCCACCCCCACCCCCGGGCCTTCTCCACCACAAAAAGGATGTTTTTGAAACTCAAGATTTCCCAGTTGTGATCATACCCTACCTGTTTGCTTTATGACACAGGACATTACTAATTTCATTAGACATTTGAAAAATCTCAGCATTCAATTGATTTATTTCCAATCTAGTTACTGGTGCGCACTGCTTTACACACGTAACGGAGCACTGTATGGCACCGTTGAATCTTACTTGACTAACCCCTCGGGGGGGGGGGGGGGGGGCACATACTCAACATCAGGGTGAGTGTGTGCCTCGGACATTTTCATACAATACCCTATCTTAATCCTACACCAGATGTGAAAAGGTACCCTTCTCCAATCCTGTAATGTGTTGAAAGGAGTGCTGCATTGGTGCATCCTGCTGCATTTTGGAGACCAACATTCCAATTATAACAAGTTTGGCATATTCTTGCTCCCTAACACCCTCCCCCCCCCCAAAAAAAAAACCCTTACTATTTACATCCTATATCTCCAGCCTATATTCTAGATTCATACATTTGTTTGAAAAATGAATAAGACATTCAGTTCACTCAAATAATTGTTACCCCTACCCTAATCCAGCCTTGTACATTTTGGGGGGCTTTTGTAATCCTGGGAATGATGAAAACAGGGCCTTTCCCGCGGCACATAACCAGTACAATCCTACATGGGAGTACCCCCCCCCCCCCCCCCCCCCAGGTTGACTATTGCCTCTCTTGGCTGAAAAGCAGACTGTTTCATATGAAATAGTTTTCAGTACTGCTGATACCTCAGTAAGTATAAGGGTTCTTTATTATGTATATTAGATTTTATTCTGCCATTTCTGACCATGTGTGTCTTGCTGTATGTTCCGTTGACCAGGTTATGGGACCAGGAATATAAGCTGCAAAATCTACGACAGACAGAAGGTTTGCTCTTCAAAGAATCAAGAGGATAAGACTGGGTGCAAGATGGCTGTAACCTTCCTTTTATCCAGTAAATCTACAACTAATTGATGACAAGCAAAGAAACAATTAGCACGGAGTTGTTAATACTTCCGAAGATCATTCCAATGCGGAGGTGGGGGGGGGGGGGGTAAGGGGGTCCCTGGTACGCTGGTACAAATAATAATTCTGTCCCATTACAAGGCATGGAAAATAAAATAAATATGTATAAATAATTGGTGGTACGAAGTACGGAAATTAAAAGGGATTCCAGTACGTAAGTGCAGCTAATAAAAATGCCCAGTATGCTCGTACGGAAAAACCCTTACCCTAGCCCCCCCTCCCAGTGGCCTCAGTGTGATTTGACACCCAGCGTGGTGTCAATATGCCAGCAGTCATTTAAATATTTATTATTTTTTTTCTGCTTATGAACACATTTTCATGTTTTAAATTATTTTGAAAGAAGAAAAGTAAGATTTAAACAAGGGACCAAAGAAATGTGGTCTGTATACACATGAGCATATTTAATACAAAATTCGCAACTCTTGCCTTGAACCAACTTGGTTGTTTTCCCTCATAGTGTGCTCCATGCTCACAGTGAAATCATTACTGGGCCTATAGTGTCACTATACTGGAATTTTTTTCTACAAAATGGACGCTACAGGCATTCACATTGTTCTGCCCCCTCCCTTTAGCGCCCCTGTCCTGCTTTCCTTTCCACTGTCTACAACTGATGCTCTGCTGTGATCTATATTAGCCGTACTTGCATGGATTTTGGACAGTTCCTTGATTCAAGGCTACAATGTCTGGTTGAACTTGCAGCTTTCTGGTAACACAACGGGGGGGGGGGGGGGAGGGTCACATGGGCAACTTCAATGAAAGTGACCCTTTCACCACAATAAATGACTCTGGTCATATTTGTTTGAATCAAAGTAAACAAAAAAATCTTCCTGCAGAGAACTTTAATTCAAGTACCAGCAAGCCTAGACTTTAGATAGAAAAGTTTGGTTGAAAGCATGTCCAGAACAACATCATTCGTTAGCACACTTTGCATGCATTACATGCAAATTGCACCAATGATAGCTCGTGACTGAGACCATAGCTTGGGAATAACAAAGTTAAGTTAATGCAGCTTACTCTATATCACTGATTCACTCAGGAGGGGTATTTTATATGCTCACGCTTGCTGATGAGCTCTGCAGACAGCCATATGAACATTTTTAATGTCAAAAACAAACAAACAAACAAAAACACCCCCCCCAAAAAAAACAAACAAACAAACAACACACACACACAAACCCTCCTGTATATACATGAAGGTCAGAAATAGTAATAGTTGATAACCATGTATATATATATTTATACATATATTGATGAACACGCGGTCAGCTGTTGCCCTGTCCTCTGACTCATGGCTTGATTGTCATTGATCATAATGTCATCAATGCCTGTTATGCCTCGCATTAAAAGGTTTAATCTCAACATTGAAATGTGCGTGCATGATTACCCAGATTCAAACTCCATTTGATGAGTGAAGGACATCCCACTGTAACAATCAGGCAGCTACGAAATTGAATGGTATATTAGACTTAATGTCTTTACTTGGTAACACTTTCAACATTTTCGAATTTTTAACCTTTTTATTATTCAGTTAGCATAATTTTCAATGCTGCAGCTTTTGGCCAATGTTTATCAGGTGTGCAAACAGAACAATTCTACACATTGCGAGTTGGAATGGCAACTCTGTATAAAATTATTGTGAAAGTATTTATGATTCTAATTTTGTTTACGCCCAATATTGAAATAAATTAAAAATGCTACTTGTTTTCATTAGATGTGCCTATGTCACAAATGTACAAATTGAAATTGGAAAAGACACTTCGTTCAATAATTGTTTTGAACATGTTCAAAAGACTTCACGTTTTGTTTATTTGTCAATTTGAATAAATTACAATGCAACAACTTTGCTTTATGATTCTTTGGATGTGGCTATATCAAAGCAAAATCCGATTAATTGAAGTTAGATCGATACCTCAATCTACATGTATTGTAGTTTTGAAGTTATTCGAAATTCAATTTTATGTATTTGACTAATTTTAATAAATTAAAAGGTTATAACATTAGTTCATAGTTTCTTGGATTCGCCTCTTGTGTAAACCTATAAATTGTAGTTGGATCGGAAACTCGTCTTGTTATAGTTTTTAAGATATTTAACAGTTAATAATTTCAAGTGCCCTAATTGGCATAATTTAAAATACTGCAGTTTTTCCACGCCCATCGTATTGGCAGGTGTCACAAACCTATATGAAAAAATGGAAATTTTCAGTCATCTACAATAGTTTTGAAGATATGAAGCTTTGAAACTTTCAGTTGCTCCTAATTTGAATAATCTTGAACTTCCTGACAATATAAGGTAAGGTGCCAGGGTCTTCACAGTGTTACCACATATTTTCAAAGCTGTCGATTTAGTGGCGTCCGAGAAAAACAGAGTATAGCGAAAAAAAAAACATAGAAAGGTAGAAAGAATTCCATTTAAAACACAATGTTTGTGTTTGCACACAGACATAGAGATTTGTCAGGCTTAGATGGAAGTTTGAAAAAT